>CAJUYH010000101.1:21477-115307 GCA_910591685.1 Galerucella tenella | reverse complement strand
CATCCTGTAACAGGTTTGTATTCACAAGTTCTATTTCTAAATAAAATACAAGTTAAGAGAATAATTCATAGAAAAACAAGGGCTGTATCAATCTAAACAAGCTACAGTAACTAGAAGAAATTAGTCTTCACTCAATACACTGCAACTACCTAGATTTCCTCCTGCAATTTCCTGAGTTTCTTGGAAAAATGCTTCCATCTCTAAAATGAACGCCAATCTATGCTTACTAAGCTTGAAGGGTACGACTTACAGATTGTTCGTACAATCAAATCAAAAACAAATATGTTATTCTAAAAATGGCTTTATTCTTCACTATAATTTCCTAAAGGCTCAATACATGTCCAAGCCTAATTTAATGATTTAATACCATCCCTGTAATGAACTTTCGGAAATTATAAGTCACCAGTTGCTATGTCTTCTGCGTTCGACGGAAAACGCTTTCCACAGAGGAATTGTTTCAAGTTGAAATTATTTATGTACCAATAATCATTCTAAAATAACTAACGCAATCACTAAATAAGTTATTAAAATGAGAAGTGACAATGTACTGGTCAAAATCAATGACATAGCATGAACATTTATTATCCGATATCCAGCTGGATAGTTCAAATTTATACTGCATTCTGCCGGATAATGACCCAATATCCGTTTCATCTCTAAATTACACCTTTTTTTGTTTCAGGAGTTCCAATAATTAGTCACAAAGATCTCATGATGCACAAAGGTCTTAATGTACCGCCGACTCCCTCGCCCGATTCAGCCGTCCACTCTGCCTACAGCGTTTTTAGTTCGCCAAATCAGTCGCCGTTAACGCAACGCCACGTGAATCTAACACCGAATCTTAGTAGGAACAACAGCGACGCCTCGCATTCGAGTTGCTGTAGTTATAGCAGCGTTTCCGTTTCCGTGTCGCCCACGCAACAGTTTTCGCCGACACACAGCCCAGTACAGGTAAAAACCTACAAATGTTCAGTCAAAGATTGGGGTTAACGTTTGTAATACATTTAAACGGTTCATTATTGTGATATATTGATTAGGATTAAGGGGCATCTACCAAATTCGACCTTGCACAATAATTATGCTTTGTATATTTTTTTGTTTCCCTACGTCCTCACGTTTAAGTTCACCTAACGAAAATTTTATTAGAAATATCAAAGCTCCGCAACATGTAGGTAGCCAAGCGGTCCAAGCGGATTTTGGTTCACGTACTACTCTATAAGCTTCGTCAGTACTGAACTGGGAGACCGGCGAGCGTTGTATCAACAACAACGACACGCGACTACCGAAGCAGAGAGACAATGTCAGTCATAGAAGGATAGAACGATGGATTTTTATCCGATATTTTAGTGGTAGCAACCGAATTTCAATAAGGAATTGTACGGTCATAAGTAATTTGAGGATTCTGAGATTTTTATATAGTATTCATAAAGCTTCACATTAGACTTCTTATCAATTAGTTTTTCCATTTAATCCATATTTAATTGTTTACAAGGGCTCAAACTTTGCTAAATATGTGTAATTACCTCATGATTCGTATTTTTTTCAACAAAATTTGGTAAGCATTTCAAAGTTTTTATTCGATGAGAACTCTAAGTTCAACATTAATCTACATGATATATTTTTTTCCATTACCTCAAAATTCTTTGCCAAAAATATTTCGATATTTTGTCAAATCGCTGCCGATAGATTCCCCTTAATCACAGACCTGCCTTTTTTCCATTTCTTCCCACGTAATGTGTTAGGAGGACATTAACAATCGATGACGCACACAAAAAAGGCTATTGAATGAACCATATTATATGACTTTTTGTTGAAAATAGATCTGGATGCAGTGGAAGTAACCACCCACCCACAAATGACACAACGATGCGTCAAACTTCCTTCACTGTTGTCAATTTTTCTTTAGTACTTGTTAAAATTAGTGATTGAAACGAAACGAAATTTGGCTGGACTTGCAGTACCCACTTTATTATTATAATAGTACTTGTAGTGGTGTATACTCAAATTCCTAAAATACATACAATAATATAACTAATTTTATAGAATTCAAATAAAATATTACTTACGGTTGCCTCTATCGTTTCAATCTTTCCAATTATGAATTTCAACTGACATCCTGTCAAATCTTAGTTAGAACTTAGATCAGAGATAAGACTTAGATTTACACTTCTTTGATAGAGACAACTTAAAGTCTAACAATCTAAGTTAACGTACTATATCTACATTATGAAATAATATACTTAAAACAATAAATTAACATTTGTATTTAAAACATTCAGTTACGTAGGTACTATTCTTCACAGTACTGTTGGAAGTTTAATAAATTAGTTAAATCATTTTGATGTATAACAAATGTCAGTTTAACAAAACTCAAGGTTAAACAGAATACTTTTATTTGTTTACTCATTGATTATCATTAGTGTAATTAAATTTTAAATAATTACTTTCATTTTAGGGTCGACACATGCCTAATATCCACAATAGTCCATTACACCAACATAATTTAATCTACAGGAGTCTACAAGACGAAAATATACAATATTCCACAGAACAAGACGCTTTAGACGAATCCGAAGATAAAACTGGTATTATACACGCTACTTTGCCAGCTCAGACAGGAATATCTCGACAACAGGTGAATATCTTTAAATTTACACAGATTTAATCAAATATCCTTCTATATTTCGGTATAGGGATTTTTTTATTCTTATATGTTTCTTTAATGAAAGTTTTCCAACATTTCCTGTATCTGTATCTGTAGAGTAGGAAGGGTGAGTGTAGGCTCACAGTACTTAGGCCACATGTGACCCATTGTACATCCTCCCGAAGAGTTGTTCTCCTAGGTCATCGTCCATCCTGTCTTTCCCAGGAAGGTGGACAGGTAACTAGGAGACGTCATCTCCTTTATATCGGCAGGTGTAAGCATAGACTCACCGAACACACACTCTCTTATTGACGATAACTCCGGACACTCGCATCTTCCTGTTCACACATCCTGGAAAGAGGTGTGTCCACTAGCCCCATAGTATGGAGGTGTTTCCTCAGCTTCCCAGGGTCGCCCAGGGTGATCCTGTCAATACTGCATCCTTTGATTCTATCCCATCTCTTAAGGGATTGAGCATGGGTGTAACGTTTGGCTAGTTCCGCAATTGTCGAAGTCGTTAGGCCGTAGGTGTCACTGGGTCCTAAAATTTTTAGTCCAGCTGCTTCCCTGGCTAAATAATCGACAATGCGGTTTCCTTTACTCCTGTCGTGCCCTTCAACCCACCTCAGGATAATATTGTTATCTGCCGAGGCGATAGCTAAATCTTGGTGGCACTCTAATACTAGCCCCGATATAGCACGGCTAATAGGGCTTCCAACATTTCCTATTTAATGATAAGCATTTTACTTCATTCATTTTTCTCCTTCTTCCATTTAATATTTTAAGTATGTGTCATACCAGAGCTAAGTTCGGAATGGTAAAAAGTGTCGACACTTGGCACAGAATATACCATCCCAAGAAGAAGCGAAGCTTGTGCTATTTTACAATTCATTTTCTGTTTACAAAATACATTTATTAGTTATGGCGCCGAAAACTTGTGCAATTCGTGGCTGTCATTCAAGTGATGGATGATAATAATTGAAAAACACAACAAAACTTCGATACCTATGGAGAAAAGTTTACTGTCGCTTCTTTTTTATAACTTCGTTGTCACAGATATCAGTACATTTTCTCTGGGTGCAAAATTTAATTCAGAAGCTGGTGAAGTGTAACTTTTAAATATATAAATAATAAAAATTTTATATTCAAGCACCATACTTATCGTAATTTTTTATCATAATTTACTGAAATTCTTTCTATTATAAACTGATATTATAAATATATAATCTATTATTATTGTATTGGTTTTTAGACTCACATTATCCTACATATAGTGCTACATAAAAACATACTTACACATATAATTTCGATAACAATATAGAAAATAAGAATCATTTGGTTAAACAATAGCTCATTATTTTTAATAATGGATCGTTCCTACTCCAAAACAGAAGCTAAAACTTTTTTGCGTGTAGTAAACATTTATTTTACATTTTTTCAACAATTTTCTAAGTGTAACTTGATCCGTTATCTGTCAACGTCAGTTTGAAGGTCACGAAATTTTGTCCCCAAAACATCAAAGGATTTACGCCGGCTTTCGTTTCTTGTTTGGCTGGTGTATTATGTGCTTTTGGCACTATTGACACCGATCAGAGAAAATATAGTGCACACTATTATTGCGTTCGGTAATGCTTTGGGGTATGAATGGTGTAAATATGGTGGGACACCGTTTACTCGGTACAAAATGGTGGTTTATTAGGTGTTACACACTGATCACACCATCCTTACACCATCAGCACGTGACTAAACTCTGCACTAAACTATCACCGCACCAAAAATCCATTCTGTTGTCTTCGATACATTTTTAGCTAATCCAATATCCACCACCAGCTCGGTTGTTTTTCCTCGATGTTATCTAACATGCATTTTATTTTTAGTTTCTCTCATATTTTCACGGTTCCGGTATTTCAAAACTATAGCTTGTATTTAGTATTCGGAAACCTTTTCGTCATATTTTCATTAAATCAATACAACCAACTCAAAAGACACGAATTAAAACTAGAAATTTCGCTTTCCAAACTCTAATGTGGATTGTACCTCTAGGTCCTTTCTTATATCTATATTCTTCAGCCTCTTGCTCTTAGTTACTCCTATTGCGATTCTAAGATATTTCATTTCTGTTGCTTGTATCTTACTTTTATGTTGTTCTATTAAGGCCCAAGATTCACATCCAAATGTTAGTAGTGGTCGATATAGCGCTTTGAAAACCTTCTTTTTTATTTATAAATTTTGTGTTATAATAAATAATAATTGCATATTGAAGCTTATTAAAAATTGTAAATAATTCCATACTTTAAACTCACTTTGTTATTCTTTTCAGCTCATCAACAGTCCATGCCCAATTTGCGGGGATAAAATTTCCGGCTTCCATTACGGCATTTTTAGTTGCGAATCGTGCAAAGGTTTTTTCAAAAGAACCGTTCAAAATAGAAAAAACTACGTGTGTCTTAGAGGAGCTCAATGTCCAGTTACTGTAGCCACTAGAAAAAAATGTCCCGCCTGTCGATTTGAAAAGTGTTTACAATGCGGAATGAAATTAGAAGGTACAAAAAAATAATTCAAAACCTAATTTCTTGATGTTTTATTTCGAATAACTTTAATTTTAGCCATACGTGAGGATAGAACCAGAGGTGGTAGGTCAACGTATCAATGTAGTTATTCCTTGCCACCATCTCTAACTAATCATTCGGATTTAAGAGCCAGCGCTACCGATTTAAGACATTTGGGAGACAGTCACTTAGGTTTGACTGTTAAATTAGAACCTCCGGATCCTCAAATGTCACATGCTAAACGCAATATGTTCCCAGGATCAAAAGGAGTTCCACCATTATTACAGGTAGTCAACTTTATTTCTTTTGTATCAATTAAACTATAATTGTGTTTTATTTTGAAGGAAATAATGGAAGTGGAACATCTGTGGCATTACAACGAATCCGAATTGAACAAACTAAGCACCGACGGTCATTTGGGTAAAGAAGGTTCCAGTGGAGCGGTTCACAATCTGTCCACTCACCCTCTTTTGGCCGGGACTGCATTGGCTGGTTCAGCGGACACAAATCCAGATTTTGTAGCTAACCTTTGCAATATAGCCGATCATAGGCTTTACAAAATCGTCAAATGGTGCAAGAGTCTTCCTCTATTTAAAAATATTTCGGTAAGTAACCAATTACACTTCAAACATTTTTTGTATGTAATTTTCATATTATTTTAGATCGACGATCAAATATGCCTGCTTATAAATTCCTGGTGTGAACTACTCTTATTTTCTTGTTGTTTCCGATCGATGGCAACACCGGGAGAAATAAGAATATCGCTAGGGAAAAGTATAACGTCTGCGCAAGCGCGTGAGATGGGTATGCAGGCGTGTATAGAAAGAATGTTGAACTTTACAGAACAACTTCGAAGATTGAGAGTCGATCAGTATGAATATATCGCTATGAAGGTGATAGTTCTATTAACTTCTGGTAAGTTTTTAATGTTATGTTCATAAAATTTTCAGAATTATAACAAACCACACTGAGATTTTCCCCAGAAACTAAGTAAGGGGCACAATAGATATTTTAGATCTCGGTGAATGTCATCCCAATATACTGATATGGAAAATAGTATCATACATCACATACACCAAACAAGGGTTATTTCAGTATAAAATTTTAAAAGTAAAAACCATTTAAAAGGGAAATTTATAATGTAACTAATAAAAAATAAACTAAAATCTGAATTAAACTTGACAAAATAAAAGTAAACAAATCACCTGAAATATATTTGAACTTTAAACCGAACTTTAAACAGGAATCTTGATTGCTTCTTTCTAATTTATTAAAATCCTTTTCACATAATTTCAGAATCTTCAAAAGCTTTATAAAATTTTCTTGGCTAATGATTAATCTAAAAAGAAAGAACCTAAAAAATAAAAAAAATATTAGTCTGGTTATAAAATCTGACATTAGTAAAAATATAAAGAGTATATTTATGAACATAGTTAACTAAGAGTGAACTAAGATTTGTCAACTCGAACGGAAGAAAGGACCTTAGTAACAGAAATAAAAACAAATGTCAAATAATTTTTAAAAATTTTGGAATTAAACGATTAAAGACCTTAATAATAAACTTTCATATTTAAAAAAGAACATAAAATTAAATATTCAAGTCAAGTAATAAAAATTATTAAATGAATTTGATTGGTCAGCTGATATAAGAAAAACTTGAAACTAATAGACTCATGGTTGTTGATTAAAAAAAATTACGTTGCTATTGATTAGAAACGGGAAAGAAAGCGTCACTTAGCTAAAAGAGATACAGAATTGGAAGGAAACTTTCTTTTCATGTTGTTAAAATAATTAAAATTTAAGTCACAATAAAGTAAAAAGTGAAAATATATAGTGAAAAAGTGTTACTAACATTTTACAACAAGTTCCTGTTAAAATTCTATGGTAAATATCCACTTAAATTAATGAAACCTTCAAATAAACCATAAATGAAAACTCTTAAGAGGCCATTTATACTGAAAATTCTCCAAACTGACGACCGAATCCAAATCAAGGACTGACAAGCCCAGAGCGGTCTGAAACCTAAAAGGAAGTAATTATTAGAATTTCAAAACGTAGAAGAAAAAAGGTATTTGATAAACTATAATTTGAATCATCAACTTACATGTGTGTGGTGATAATAAAAATTTGATATTTATTTCTCATCATTGTGGTCGTAGAATCGTCCATTTTGATAAAAACAGATGTTTTCAACCAGTAGCATAAGAATAATTTGTATATTATCCCTTTTACATATTGTATGCAAAAGGAGTTGCATAACTTGTTTAAGAACTAGATGTTAATTTTCATTAGTATGAATGTTCAGGAGTGAAAGACCATTTAGGTAAGAGTTTAAAAAAATTGTCTTTGCATATTTACTTTTCAAATCTGTATCCATAGGCCTTACAGTAAAAGAATAAATTTATTAATATTTCACAGATTACAAAACTAATTTTTCTTTCATTTCGATAAGGTTGTCAAAAATTAGCTCACTACCAAATAATTTCAAGGGCAAGGTCACAGGACCGGCTCAAAAGTTTTCAAATATAATTAAAGTGATAAAAATAAAAAAGGTAAATAGAACTGATAAGAAAATTTCTCTTTAAAAATCAAATAAAGTATTTAATACCTGAACCCAACCTGAGTATTAAAGTGTCATCAAAACCGGTAAGTGGTGTATGATACCAAAAACCATAAAATAAATTTCTTAAAATCATCGGCGCCCAACTAATAAATATAGCAATACAAACAAAATTTAATAATAATAACAACACACAAAACACAAAATTCATATCAATACATACATACAAATACATTATCGTAATATTTTCTGATTATTAAGCGAATGACACATCAAGTATTTGACTTTTAATTTGATCTTAAAGTAAACCAACCATAGGTAACATCTTTAGTTAATCTTTCTTTGGTAGACTCCGTTTCACATAAAAAGAACCCACTAGAAGTTGCAGTCGTATGCGCGAAGAAGCTGCACATAACAATATCTGAACATCAATATCAGATATTGGTAATGGGTTCCTTTTATGTGAAACGGAGTCTATCACTATATTGAACATTGTAAATGTGTGCTGAGGTTCTCTAATATTGGTTATTAAATTAGTAGCACACTCTTCGCAAGTTTTAAACAGCCTCATTATTTTTATCAAAAACCCAGCTACATGTTAGATAGATTTGGGTTTGTGTTTCCTGTTTTTTTTTTGAATTAGTGCGGCCCTGGTCTCACTTATTTTCTTACATACAATAATTACCTATATAATTCTTCCATCATTAATAAGATGTGAATTAAGAAACTGATATTCAAAAGTAACGCCATTGCCAAATTGTGCAGCGTTGATAGCAAAAAGAACAAAAAAGAGGTACAAGAAAACATAAATGTCTGGAAAGGCAATAATGGTAGACATGGGATTGAAAATAAACAACAAAAACAAAAGTTATGGTCATTGTAGACGACAAAGAAGTAATAAAATGTAAATAATAATAAATGTTATTTGGTTTTATAGATACTTCTGAACTCCGAGAAGCAGAGAAAGTAAGGTTGTCTCAGGAGAAAGCGTTGAAAGCTCTTCAAGATTATACTTTATCGCATTATCCTGAAAGTCCAGCTAAATTTGGAGAATTACTTTTACGAATTCCAGAACTACAACGAACATGTCAAGTAAGCAAAAATATTTTGATAACTGTCTATTTTTTTTATATTATTCCTCGTTTTTTGTTATTGTTATATTTTTGAATATTTATGTAGTTGTCTACATATCATTCAATTGCTTTTTGGCGATATCACAAAAGGTATTCTCAAAAGCTTCTATGTCTAAAACGACCATACTACAGTTTCTTGATTAGCTAAGGCACCTCGGATATGCTCCTCAAGTGGTATCAGTGCAATCTTCGTAGACCTGCCTTCCTGTCTGTCAAAACGTTGATGTTGGTGGACTACCTTTACCTTTCCGCTCTAATTTAATTGTCAATAGCTTTCTTCATAGTTTCTAGACGACTTGGTTTGAAGTATTTTGTTGTTTTCTCCCTTTTCCCAGCTCTTAGGATTATTGTGTCCTTTTATACAACTTTTAGATTTGTTGTATACTGTTTTCTAGCTTTTGGAATGACTGATATACAACCCAGTTCTAAGCTGCTTCAACTAATTCTAGCCCAATGTAGGGTTTTGTCTGGTCTTTGCTGGAGCAATGTTGGGAAAATCACATCGACTCCTGGTGCCTTGAAAGGTAGAAATGTTTTGATGGCCCATTTTAGCCTTTAATTAGTGCAAGTGTGTCCAGCCATTGTTGTGCTTTCTCTTGAGGATCTATTATGACATTCGAGAAGATTTACTCCCCTACTTGGGTTACTTCCATAATATAAAGTAGTTCAAATGAACATTATGTATTTCTTTACATAATATGAAGATGGAGAATATTAAAAGTATAAAAAGTTATCAACAATGTCCTGAGGACTAAATATAAGCCCACGACAGTTGATACAGGTTGTCCCGTCGAAAATTGGACGGCAAAATTATTTTTATTTTGTAACTAATTGAAATTTTCGCAATTGGCCTTTAGCAATTGACAGACGGCGTGAACCCGTGTTTGTAGAGGTTGGCAGATTCTTGAATAATATACGAGGGCAATTCAGAAACTAACCTCCGATTGGTCACAGTGCGGGTAGTGGGGGGAGTAGCGCGCCATCTGTTCATTCACACGCTCAGCAGGTCAGTCGGCATCAAGCCGTAGTCGAGTGAACATCGTACCTGCGCTAGTTTAGTTTTTGTGGCAGTTTGAAATGTGTGCCGCAATAGAAAATCCCGCCAAATGTGCCAAAGGGGTGTTGTTGGTTGAATTCATGGAACGTGGGACGACCATTAATCAAGACGTGTACTGTGAAACACTAAAAACATTACGACGGGCTATACAGAACAAACGCCGTGGTATGCTGACTTCCGGTATCGTTTTTTTGCACGATAACGCCCGTCCTCACTCTGCTCGCAGAACAACAGCCCTTCTTGAGTCCTTCAAGTGGGACGTTTTCAACCATCCACCTTACAGCCCAGATCTGGCGCCAAGCGATCATCACCTCTTCATGCATATGAAGAAATGGCTCGGGTCCCAGCGGTTTGATGACGACGAAGAGCTCAAAGATGCGGTCACAGGCTGGCTCAAGGCACAAGCGGGTGATTTTTATGCAGAAGGAATTTCAAAGCTTGTGAAAAGATACGATAAGTGCCTCAATCGTTATGGAGACTATGTCGAAAAATAGTGCAAAGATGTAGTTGTAAGATGTATATATTAAAATATTTTTACTTAACTTGGTGTATTTTTTTCAATCAACCGGAGGTTAGTTTCTGAATTGCCCTCGTATATATAGTGTCCTCAATTTCTTGGTATTGGCATTGAAGAAGATTTCAATCAAAATCTAAGTATAAAAAACTTGAAATTGAATTATTGTAACTGTAGTTGCATTTTTATTTTGTAGGTTGGCAAGGAGATGTTAACAATAAAATCAAAAGACGGAGATGGACCGAGTTTTAATCTCCTGATGGAGCTCCTTAGGGGGGACCACTGAAAATGTGCCTTATAAGCTTTGGTGGCGGGCTCTCATATACTACGGACAGTATTTTTTTGCTTAATCACTACTTAGCTTTAAGTGAAACCCTACGTACTTAGAAAGAAAAAGAAACGTGCTGGACACATTAAAAAATGTCGGTATTTTTGGAATTTTTCACATATTCTATTAAAAATATACAGCGTGTCCCACGAGGTTTTGCACAGTATATATCTCGAAAACTATTTGAACTACAATATTGAAATTTGGCAGTTATAAACCGTAGGTAGTATCACGCAAGCAATAAGTTATTATTTGAAAAACAAAGAGAGGCCTTTAGAGTAGTGGAACAATACACCTTTCTGAAAAAACGTCTTCAAAATTTTATACAGGTACCATTGCTCGTTCGGAGTTTCTCCCTTTTTAATACTTCTAACAAAAACATCATGTTGTTTAGGAGGAGGCCACCAAACTTCCTTTTTGCGAGGCGTTAGCCATTTTTCATGAACCAATGATATTGATCCTCCGTCTGGTTCGGCAAATTGAACACCGTAAAACATCTTTTCGTTTTTGCACTTTGAACGCGGTAAACAGCACAGAAGAACAATATATACAAAAACAAAATAATCCATAACAGTACAAAAGACTTTTAATTTGAATATCCATACATCGAACTAACGAACACTTTGTAGAATAACCGGGAATGAACATGGAATTAACCCTCATTGTTTGCTCTCTCCACTTTTTAAAATGGCTGCCGCTGGCTGGCTTCAATCTCAATCGTTTCGTTCAGACGAAGCCGTTGATCGTTTGCTCGGTTTGAATCGCCTTTTTTGTTTTGCGCCATCTATATATTGCTATTTAAAGGAATTCAATTTGGGAGGTTTATACTTGCAATTTTTGCTATTAGTATTTCCGTTTGGCTCGAACTACAAATTATTTCAGAAATATACAATACAAATCGACCCTTTTTTACAAGAACCATAATTTTGTCATTAAAATCACGTGATAGTGACGAGATTTTAACCAGATTAAGATTGATCCAAATTCCCCTTTTGGGACCTTACATGACTTCGACGTGTTTGACCTGAATTCGACGTGACGTTGACGTTCTTTGACGTCACCTTGCTATGTGGGACACAGGTTGTCACATTAACATTTCTGACCCGAAACGTGACATTGTAGCAAAGTAGCCGATTGCTTAAAATGTGTAATACTACCTACGGTTTATAACTGCAAAATTTTCAAATAGTTTTCGAGATATATACAGTCCAAAACCTCGTGGGACACCCTGTATGTATAAGTTTGAAAAACTTTATTTTTTTTCGTCAAAGAAAAAGATATTAAAAGTTTAAAAAAAAATTTTCAACAAGGTTTCGTTTCAATGTTTTTGTTTAGGAAAAGTTTCAGATTATACCTTTTACTCTTTTTGTTCATTTACTACATTTAAGTACTAAAAACTTTCTGTGAATTGGCCTTCCTAACAACCTTGTTGTCGAAAGTATTGCCTTTTATATATTTGAAAGCCTTCCAGAAAGTTCGCCTTCTTGAATTAATAAAGGCCGGTTTTCAAAAACAAAACGACATTCTAGAAGCGCCTATAATGCACATTCACCAAAATTTATGATCTAGTGACAGAGCCGGCTTATGAGTTGGTAACTTCGTAACAATAATTATTTAAAAAATATATTATATCTCTCTCTTACTTCACCCTCTTTTGCTAAAAATTGTAGAGGAGGACCGTCTACTTTGTCAGATAAGTTTATTTTAATATCAATCAATTTTTTATCACAAAAGGCAACAAAATGTATTAAATTACCGCGTATTCTCACTTCATTCTTCCTCTAAAATATTGAAATGAAATCGTTGACAGTCTCATTGGATAACTTTCGAATGTGATTGTTGAAGACAAATTAAAACGTACTATTTTCTATATAAAAATAAACAGGAATACGTGAAAAATCCTTTATAATATTTTATAACCGAATGTACATATATTTTTTTAAGTTAAGTTTATATTTTGATATTTTTTATTATATACAATGAGGCTATTTCTCGCTATCGTTGACGTTTTTTTATATATATTTATATATAAGGTGGAATGACAATGCTCCTTTAATAAAAACCTATTTTTTTTTCTTTGGAAAACACCTTGTATAAGATAGTATTAGTTGAAGAAAAAGTTGATGCTAAAGCAGTATTCGTATCTGATATGAAACTCGAGCATATTTTTTTACAGATAAGAAATTGGATTTAAAAAAAATCTCAAATCGGGAATTTATTGCATATTTATTGTATTTTTTCGTTGAAAAAATATTTTCTCTTGAGTCAAACAAAAAGTAGAAAGTGATTTTTTTACTTACCGCATCCGTAAACAAACTGTCAGTCCCACGGGGAGGCAGCATAATTTCTCTTTATTTTGGTTAATTGTTGAATGTCCTCCATATCACAATAATAACTCGTACAATGTAAATTGTCCGTTATATCAATATTTCTTGTGAAAAAAGTAATTTATATAATACTTCGCAACTACTTTTCTTTTTGAGATTTTTTAAAAATCTTTCTCCATTCCAGTGTTTCGAAGCATATTTTTTAAAATGTATTCTAGTTCGAATTTTTCAAGTTAAAATGATATATACGTGTTTTATATTTACCTACAACTAAAGTTATTTGTTTCAATAAGAAAGGTGGATTCCTGCAACATCAATAAAACTAAAACTAATTTAAGATTTTTTTTGGGAATCAAACCACAATAATGTTTTTTATTTCGACGTTTCGGTAGCGTTCCAGCTACCGTTGTCAAGATTAACTAGTAATAAAATAATTTTTGGTCCCTATCTGCCACAACGAAAAAAATATGACAACTAGACAATCAATAATATTTTGAATTTTAAAACTACAAAACTTTGTTGTCAAATTTTATTAAGGTCCATTCATAGTAGATCATATCTCTGGTAAAATGTGAAATAAACTATCTTATTTTATGACATTCTAACGATATGATAGTCTACTAGAAATGGAATCCAGTGAAGTGCACGTTCCAGGAACGGTTTTTATTGGGATAGCGTTTTTTTCGCTTATTTTGGAAATGTTGTTAATAAAACGCGTTTGTTGTTACTTTTTTGTGTATGACATTCGGCTGAGATACTAGCTACACATTTATCTGCATTTAGTTGTATTAAAGCACTTCCTTTGATTTTTCGTCTTTTATGATTGGGCTCTTTCATTATTATTTTTGTCGAATCCCATTGAATTTTATGCCCCTCTTCCCAAGCATGTTTACAAATACCTGACTTAAAGAACTCCCTATCTTTGATATATTTTTTAAGTCAGGTATTTGTAAACATGCTTGGGAAGAGGGGCATAAAATTCAATGGGATTCGACAAAAATAATATTGAAAGAGCCCAATAATAAAAGAAAATCAAAGAAAGTGCTTTAATACAACTAAATGCAGATAAATGTGTAGCTAGTATTTCAGCCGAATGTAGTCAAATTTGGTTACCAATGTTAGAAAGAGGAATTTCCAATAATCAATTACCTGCGTTATCAGGATAGCATCAGTTTTCATCCAGGTTTTCTTATGATTTATCATTGGAATAGTTGTTAATCGATACACACTTCAATACACAAAATCACCAAACTGAGTTACACATAATTTGAAAACAAAAATAACCATACACAAAAAACTAACAACAAACGCGTTTTATCAACATTTCCAAAATAAGCGAAAAAAAGCGCTATCCCAATAAAAACCGTTCCTGGAACGTGCACTTCACTGGATTCCATTTCTAGTAGACTATCATATCGTTAGAATGTCATAAAATAAGATAGTTTATTTCACATTTTACCAGAGATATGATCTACTGTAAATGGACCTTAATAAAATTTGACAACAAAGTTTTGTAGTCTTGTTTGTCTAGTCGTCATATTTTTTCGTTGTGTCAAATAGGGACCAAAACATTTTTTTATTACTAGTTAATCTTGACAACGGTAGCTGGAACGCTACCGAAATAAAAAATAAAAAACATTATTGTGGTTTGATTCCCAAAAAAATAATAGGTAATGCCACAAGGAATTTACAGAAGATAATTTAAGATTAAATTTAAACTAAGAATAGTCACCTGTTCATGCAACTCTAGCTGAAGATACTTATTTAAAAATCTCCAGAGAAGTGGCATGTTTTTAGGAACAATGTTCTAGTGGCACTTCTTCCTTCTTGGTCCCAATGTAGGAAGATCAAAGCACATTATCCAACAGTTTGATCTTATTATCATAATTATGTCCCAAACGGGTAATTTTAAAATTCAAAATGTTTGTAGTGTCGAAACGTACATTATGTCGTTTATATGATCATTGCTAGTCGTAGTAGAGGGCCTTATAGACCAACTTACCAAAAACCTAATAACAAACATTACATTTCGCACATTTATATCGCAAGTCACTCGAGCATTGCCTCATACGCCACTCTCACGAAATTGAGATTCAAAACAGACATTATTGTTTAAAATGAATTAAAACTTTATATTTATCCATAAATCTTATGTATTTTCAAAATTTGCGTAAATATAAACATCAAGTATATCAATTTAACTTGAATAGAATCGTTTTATAAGTAAAAATTTGCAGCTAACCTATAAAAAAATATAATTATTGTCGAAATTTTACAGATTAGCTGAAAATTTCTTGCACTAACTTTCATTCTGTTGTATTTTGATTAAGAAACTGTTTGGATGTATTGTTGGTAGTTGAAAACTACAATTTTGTCAATTTTTCGATTTTCTTTTTATTCGATCCACTTTTACTCGAACTATTGTTGTAAATAGTTCGTTAGGTTGTTTTATTTATTTTTTAAGCCCGGTCATGAGTTTAATTTTTGTGCCAACGCTGTGTTTGTCGGGAACAGAGTGTATGAATTTTTGTTGTTGCCATATTACTTGGCTTATAATTGTAATTGAGTGGATACAAACAATTTCGACCTAAAATATTACCAAATTCACTATTTTTCTGGCAAAAAATTTTTTACACGTGAATATATTTCCACTTCTCGTCCATAAAGCCGATTTTCTACGGGCCGGTACGGCACCGATCAAAACATTAAGACACATATCAAATAGTGACACATAATTCACTTGATCTGTTATCAGGCGCTGGAAAGTCTTTCTTTGCGCTACTAGAATAATATATTTTGCATTGTATAAAAAATGTCGAGTAATTAGTTTGTTGTTTTCTTTATATTCAGGTTAATGACGGATCTACCTTATAAAGTGGAATTACAGTTTGTTCTTGGTCTGGTAAAATATTATCAAGTAAGAAATGTTGAGAATGGACTCGAATTAATCCCTTTATTTTATTTCAAACCATTTCTTCAACTATAGGAGATTTTGTTTGAAAAAAAAATTGTCATTATCGATATTGTTGACAAAAACTGTCATTTTTACTAGTTTGATGTCAGATCTTGTATGTAGCAAACATTATGAGAAAAACTACAATATTTGTTTATTTTTTAAACATCTGGTCAATTCTTTGCTATTCAATTTTTTCTTATAATTATAATTTCTAATTTGCTTTATAAATATACATCCAAAATCTCTTACTAAAAATTCAAAAAGTTTGGTAATATTTGAAGACAACTTAAATATTTGGAGTATATTCTATATTTAAAATATTTGTGGGAAAATACATCTCGATATTTTTGGTTTAACTAAATTGTTTGTATCCAAAGGGAGAACAATGTCAATATTTTTGCAAATCACAATGACAATTGACCCGTACTGGATGAAAATAGTGAACGTCTGATTCAAAAAACAACGGCAAATTTTATATTATTTTTATTTCACAAATATAAAAAAATTCTGTTTATGAAACATGTACCATGACATTTTTAATTCTTTACAAACTCGTTATTATACTAAGGAACATATTGGCGCGTCTGAAGTTCTTTTAAAAACTTCAATTTTAAATCATAACAATCCAATAAAATTGCCACTGAATTTTTATAATGGTAGCATGACAGTGATAGTATCCTACTGTATTTTTCAATTGACACCTGTCAATTGTCATGTGAACTAATAGATCATTTTCAATTTGTACAGGCAAAATATTTTTACTAGTTTATATTGTCCTTTTTCTAACTTTGATGTTATATTGTAGCTAGTGTTATTCTTTGATTTTTCCAAAGCGTCCAACCTCATTTTGTTTTTTCTGATTATAATAACGAGTTTACAATCGGACTCCCATCCGTTTGATGTTTGCATTATTTTTAATCTGAATGACAGGCGACTACTTTATATATTATATTAAAAAAGTTTCTGTAAAAGATGTTCATCTAAAAAAAACTTAAGACTAAAGGGGAGGCCTTTCCAAACTGTATTTAATACAGTTTTAGCCCTAAAATTACTTTTTGTACTCACTTTTTTACTGTCGATTATATACAACACATGTATTGAAGAAATATAATATACATCTTTAACAAATTTGTTGTTTTAAACCTCTAGCCATGACAAAATCCGTATTGTAAGTAATATGTGTCTTTTTTTCCATCTTCTCTTATTTTTTAATCTGTATTGCTCACACATTTTGTTGCTATAGGATTTTCACGATAGAAAGACGATGATGTTATTTTTGGTTACTTTCCTGCTTATCAGAATAAATATTAATTTACCAACCGTAAATACAATGTATCCTCAACAGCCACAATTTACAGCTAATGGGTTGGCAAAACTTCAAGACGTTGTCAGATCGACTGGTTAAATTCCCCAGTTTGTTCTGACGTTTAATGGCATTCGATCATCGTCTAATATTTACAAGTTTTTTAGGTGCTATTAAATTCTTATTTCTTTAAGATTAAAAAAACAGTTATTTTCATAACTAATTATTTAGGTAAATCTGCAGTGTATAGTTAATAAAATGCCGAAGCAGCTGAACAGTGAATGTCAAGAGATGGTAACATCTTTGTTAAGCTATTTTGAACGAGAATGCCGAAATGCTGGCCCGCTTACTGCTATAATGGCCGTTTGCGCGGGTATTTTAAGGGTCGCTTAAAGTATAAGGTTTCCTTAATTACTTGCACGGCAGCTCCACTTAAAGTAATACTTTACAGTCTTTCACAATACATATTCTCGACATTGTCTCTTAAAGTAAAAGTCCCACTATAAACAATAAAAACCAACTACGAATACTCAACACACACAAATAAACAAAATAGTTTTTAAAAACGAAAACTGGACAAACTCACGATACACGTCGTGAAACGTTGGTTTGCAGTTGCCATGCAGTTCAAGGCAGTTGTCATTGTGAGGTTAGGTTCATGTTAGGTTAGGATGTCAGCGCTGATATATGTGGAAGAATCTGCAACTACCACTGGCGGCATTACAGTTGTCATTGAATTAGCAGTTTTAGTACTGACGCCACTGACGGGACTCTCTAAGTGGAGCACCCTCGCGTCGCCAGAGATCCCCTACCCTGGTTCTGTATCTGTAGAGTAGGGAGGGCGAGTGTGTAGGCTCACAGCACTTAGGCCACACGTGACCCATTGTACATCCTCCCAAGGAGTTGTCCTCCTAGGTCATTGTCCATCCTGTCCTCAGGAAGGTGGACAGGTCACTAGGAGACATCTCCTTTATATCGGCAGGTGTAGGCCAAGACTCACCAAACTCACTCTCTCTTATTGACGATAACTCCGGTCACTCGCATAAGACATGCCTGACAGTTTCATCTTCCTGTTCACACATCCTGCATAGAGGTATGTCCACTAGCCCCATAATATGGAGGTGTTTCCTTAGTTGACAGTGACCAGTCAGAAATCCTACTGTTAAACATAGGTTTTTCCTGGTCATCGCCAAATATTTCTTCGGCGCCAGCTTCCCAGGGTCGCCCAGGGTGATCCTGGCAAGACTGCATCCTTTGATTCCATCCCTTCTCTTAAGGGATTGAGCATGGGTGTAACGTTTGGCTAGTTCCGCAATTGTCGAAGTCGTTAGTCCGTAGGTGTCACTGGGTCCTAGAATTTTTAGTCCAGCGGCTTCCCTGGCTAAAGAATCAGCAATGCGATTTCCTTTACTCCTGTCGTGCCCTTTAACCCACCTCAGGATAATATTGATATCTACCGAGGCGTCAGCTAAAGCTTGGTGGCACTCTAGTACTAGCCTCGATATAACATGTCTGTTCAAGACTAATAGGGCTTGTCTACTATCTATGCAGATTATTGTTTTTGCCAGAAATTCCTCTTATGGTTAGTTCTTATATGGCAATTGAGATACCAGCCAGTTCTGTTTGAACCACGCCATTCCCCACTTAATCAGGGTTCATAGCGACCTGGAAAACCTGGAAAAGTCAGGGAATCTAAAGATGGTCAGGGAAAAGTCAGGGAAAACCTCATTTTCAACAGAAATAACCAAAATGTCAGGGAAATTTTTCCCCTACCTGGAATAGTATATTTTCTAAATAGTGCGGAAAGTTCCACTTTTCCTCACGAGTTAGGAACGCTATTTTTTCTAAGAGCGTGCGGAACATGTACTTTGTCGGTGGATAATATTTTGCTAGACATTTTTTCCCGCATTTCCGTTGATTATTCTAAATACCCTTCAGCCAAGGCTGTCGATTTCCAACCTCCCAATCTTTTTCTCCACTATCTGCCAATATGGTAGCCGAAGACCGCCGAAAACTGTGGCCCGTATATAATTCGGGGTGACGCGTTCCCTTAAATTTGGTATTGTCAATACCACCAGTAAAAAATGCATAAAATATAATTTGGCAAAGTATATTACCTGTTTTGACCCAAGAATATTTATGGATTCTGTACAAATTACAAATAAATTAATTCAATACTTTTACGAGAAACATAATAACGAGTAGGCAAGCAGAAAAAAGTTTCTGTCAATTTAAAAAATTTGCATCTGATGA
This sequence comes from Galerucella tenella, assembly GCA_910591685.1. Classification (NCBI taxonomy): domain Eukaryota; kingdom Metazoa; phylum Arthropoda; class Insecta; order Coleoptera; family Chrysomelidae; genus Galerucella; species Galerucella tenella. Next base: position 95,683 of record CAJUYH010000101.1, on the reverse strand, counting down.
ACATTTTCTAGGAGGAGCTAAAAACTACGACTACAATAAAAAAATGACTCACAGAACATATAAAGACTTTCTCGAAAAATAAAATCAAAATAACCGGGTTAAAAAGAGAAAAAGGGAAGCTGAGAGTAAATTCTATAATTTGGAAATTAAAAAGAAAAATCGGAAACGAATCAAATACTAGCTTGTCTTTAATAAACACTGAAATTAATGACCTAAGACAAACGTTAAATACTATCGTTACCTAATTTTTCTAATGTATTGGACAATCTGAAGGGAATAATTTGTAGTTACCCTGCAGATTTTGTGATGCGAATTTGGGGTTTTTTGTTCTGAAGTTTTATTTATTTTTTTGTATATTTTTATGTTATATTTTTTATTTGTTCAATATTTTTGTGTGTTTATTCCTTTCAGATTTTTTGTTCAAATCTTGTTTATAAAAATGAGACATATGTATTGGTTTTTTCAAACGTGATGCTTCTTCCCTGTGCACTATGGGTTTGAATGAAAATAACTTTTTTAGTGTTAGTGTGTGGGGAGGAGGGGGTAAGCTTAGAAATAATTTTATTTGCCACAGACTTACTTTTTTAGTGGATACCTAAAAGTGACTTGGAAAAAAAATTGTGGGTCAGGGAAAACCTGGAAAAGTCAGGGAATTTTATTTTGTAAAATGACTATGAACCCTGTTAATCTTTAGGCTTAGTGCTCTCGAGTAAACTCCACATCCTGAGCCTTCTTTCATTTTTGAACCATCTGTATATATGCGTATTGCATTTGCAGCATCTGGCTCTGTGTTCTGTTTTATTTGAATTTTGTAGGGTTTGTTAAACAAAAACCTGGGTTCAATTGCATCGTTGGCAACCTGCAGCAGAGGTAGCGCAGTGAGCGCTTCCTGTCATAGGCTTAACCTCAATTGGCCCACTCCTACTTCGGGGTTTACACCAGCCGTGCGCAATCGTACCATGGCCATTAACGCAACCTCCTTGACGTGCAGGTCCAGAGGGGTCAGACCAGTAATTAGTTCCATTGCTGCGGTTGGTGTTGTTCTCATGGCTCCTGTGATGTTCAGACAAGCCATTTGCTGTATTTGATATAATTTTTGGATGGCCGTTGCTTGTAGAACTTTCGGTCCCCATGCAATTGCTCCATACGTTAACATGGGTCTTATTATTGCAGTGTAGATCCTGGTGACCACACGGGGTGACAGACCCCATGTGCGTCCCACTGTCCTCCGACACTGCTCATAAGCCACATATGCTCTTTTTGCTCTGCTGTGTAGATGAGAGTTCCATGTTAGTTTCCTGTTGAGGGTAAGTAATACCAAGGTATTTCACCTCTTCCGAAAAGTTTAGTCAGCTTTTGAAGATTTCGGGAGGTTTCAAACCCGATAAATTTCTTTTCCTGGTGAAAAGGACCATCTCAGTCTTTCTGGGAATGATCGACAGTGAGTGTTCCTTACACCATTCCCTACCCTGGTTACTACTACATACTAAACTAAACGATGGTTAACTTATCAGTTACATTTTTGTAACAAATTCCAAGGAAAAAAGTGAGAACTTTTATTTATATATATTTTTTTATTTTCTATATACACAACCAATATATTTATATATAAAACAATTTATATCCTAACCTAAAGGAAACTTATGTACATAAACTGATGGAAATATTCCAAACTCAAACATTTTCGCTAAAACTAAAATATGGTATTATTCGATATATTTTCCCCTCACCATCTTAAATGTGGTTTGAATTGTATGATGTGTCTGAAATGAAAAAATGAAAAATATTTTTGAAAAAAAAAAATACCACAACAAAAGTGTTTGTAAAACACTGAATTTGAAAAATCATGGACATTGCTAGCTAAATATCCAGTGGAATTGTTTAGACCTTATGCCCCAAGATTTTCCACACAACCTACAACATATCCATAAGGATAGTCTGGCTTTGTCGAGAATATTTTGCAACCTACATGGGTAATTCCCGATTATTTTATTTCTGCTGCAAATAAATAACCTCACTATTGAAAATAATTTGATATAATCATATATAATAATAACTCAATTTAATGTATCAATATGTCCTGGTAATGCTTACCTGTCCAACTTTTCCCAAAATATCATAAGCGCCGCTCTATCCAAATGGCGTTTTGTTCTTGATAATTGAATCACCGTTACGGCCCATTTTTCGACATTGGGATCCATTCTCATTTCATCATATTTCAAGTGAAAAGCAGAAACTATTAAAAAAAAATTAATAATAATCACACTTTAAAATAGATTCTTTGAAAACATCACAAAAAATAGTAATATAGGATTTTTACGATAAAAAGACGATAATGTCATTTTTAGTTACTTTCTTGCTTATCAGAATAAATATTAATTCACCAACCATAAATACAATTTATCCTCAACAGCCAGTGCAATTTACAGCTGATGGTTTGGCAAAACTTCAAGGCGTTGTCAGATCAACTGGTAAAATTCCCCAGTTTATTTTGACGTTTATTGACATTCGATCATCGTCTTATATTTACAAGTTTCTTTAATGCTTTTAAATTCATTGTTTCTTCAAGATTAAAAAAGCAGTTATTTTTATAACTAATTATTCAGGCAAATCTGCAGTATGTAGTTAATAAAATGCCGAAGCAGCTGAAAAGTAAATGTCAAAAGATGGTAACATCTTTGTTAAGCTATTTTGAACGAGAATGCCGAAATGGGAGCCCGCTTCTCTCGCTTACTGCTGTAAGAGACGTAAAAGTAATAGTGTTCGCTATCTGTATTCATTATTATTAATATTATTATTACATATTTAAATGTAAATGTCAATCTAACATCAGATTTTGCAACGTCATCGTCTTTTTATCGTAAATAAACTATAGTATTCTAGGCCCTTGACAAAAATCAGCCTGTGGAATAACCCACCGTACATTATGGTTAAAGGCAGTTAATATATCAGAAAATAACTCTTAGCCCTATGATCGATTAAGGTGAGAAAAGGAATTTTTCAGATGAAGATTATTTTTGTACACTTTTCTTCTGGTCAATAGTTACTAGCTATTTTTCAGGATCTACGAAGCTGAGATGGGATATTTTTTTAACTTTTATAATAAGCTTTGTGGCATTTATATTCGAAACAAAGCTGCACAAGGTGAAAAATTATCAGTAAGCTTTCAAATAAACATAACTTTGTTTTTGAAAAGTCCTATTAACCGAAAATCAGCATGAATATCTTTGGAAATAAAAAAGAATAATTACTTTTATCGAATATCTCAACGGGAGTGTCCCATGGATATCCTTTGAATTGCCACGCTGGTCCCATAACCCATACCGCCACCACTCTATCCCAATCGCTTGGACTCAATTTAGCGGGATTATCAACTACCCTGTAAGGCACAGTCTGGCCGTTTCTTTGTCTTTGGATCAAAACTTCATTGTCTCTTTTACCTCCTTCGCTTTTCTTCTGTTCTGTTGTTACAAACCTGAAATAACTGTCTAGTTTAGACAAGTACCTCAAAAAAATTCACACGCACTACTCACCGTAATTCTTGAAGAATATCTTTAACGTTATACATAGTGATCATTGAATTAGTACCAGCTGGAATAATTATAATAGGGGTTCTGGATACTCTTTTTTGAAGACCACCCGGAGCAGGTCTGGCAGCGCTAATTGGAAGAGGCGCTGAAGGTTGAGCTGGAATCGGTCGGTTCGCTTTTGCCGATCCTTCTGTTACGGATTTCAAGGACATACCGTGATAGGTGCCCATAGTGTTAATTTCAAAACCTTCAGTCTCTATAAATAATAAAATCAATCAGTACAGGCTGATAGAAATTTCTTACAGAACTTTAACAGGCATTCAACATGTTATGTGTCTCCATCTACCTAATTTATTGGACTCTCTTAAATCCAAACTTACCTTCTTTTTGTCTATTAAATCTTTCTTGATCGTATCTGTTGTATACTGAAGGTTGGGCAGTTGCTCTGATCGGCGTAGCTCTCGGAGTTACTTGAGGTGGTTGTTGTGGCGGTCTGTGTCTTCCTTCTTCTCGCGCCTTTATACTTGACAACATAGCTATTATGTTTTTGGCAAATGTCTACAAAATGTTCGTTAATCAGTAATCGATTAAAACTACAAAAAAGCTGTTAATGATATTAATAATGTAGGACTAACAAAGGAACAATCTGGTGAATACTGTGATTAAGGAGACAAAAGAAAAAGAAAATTATACCTAGTAGCTTAAATCGGAAAACACAGTGGTCAATATATTAAAAAATTGATAGTAGAACTACAAGTTTGAGCATACATTCATTAATGTACACTTGACACTACGAAAGTAGTTTGGGAATTCCTACCTTTCCAGTAGATTGTAGAATGGTTGTTCGAGTTCTCCATTGTCGCTCTCTGCTTATAATATCTTTAGTAATGTCTACATCTAAATCAAGAATAGCACTGATATCATATTCTTGACCGATGTCATCATTGCCTTTAATGGTAGTCCTTTTCTTTGCTAAACGTTTTGCTTTGATGGCAGCGATTTTCTCTACAGACATAGCATCTGATAAAGATCTAAAATAAGTGGTTTTTAAAAAAAATTAACCCCATGTCATATAATGTTTGGTTCATCGTGTCCACATCGGACAAATTACTCCCTTAAATAAATACTTACTTTATATTGTCTACAGTTACAGATGCTTCTTTGGGACCATCCAATTTGGCAGCCAATTTTTCACGTACTTTTTGAACATGAGTGTCTTCAAACCTTGGTTTCTTTGCCAAACTTTCTGGGCCATCATAATCAGCTGATCGTTTTACCTAAAATTAACATACAAAACTATATAGTTGGTACATTATTTAATACTTACAAAATAGGGAATATGTCAATAAATTTTTTTTTCCTTGGACATGGAAGAACTTTGATTACTGAATCTATTATTCCCATGGGTTTCTTGGGCTATATGCCCTGACAGACAATGAATTACAGTTCCAAGTTAAATATGTCAATTGTTATATGTATAGCTTAACTAAACAATTTAGTGCTGGTCATAAATACCATTGAGTGGAGACTTTGTCGACAGATTTGAGAAACAAATTGATATAACAGTTTTTAAAAAATAATGTACAGTTCGTTCGGTGAATCTTTTCCCATGTATGAAATTATTCACATACTACTTTTTGTAGTACGTCTCTTTCCTACTCACAGAATCTGAACCGCCGAAATCAAACCGTTTGTTCCATTACAACATAATATAACAAACAGAGATAGCCATATGATGAATGTCGGCGATAAGTTTAACGCGAATTTGTACGTTGACAGACCAAAGACTTTGTTTACATTTTTATTTCACATTTTCACTCATTTTTTTGCCCCTAGCATACAAATTTAATTAAAAAACAGTTGTTATAACGACTTACTTACACCCGAGTGTTCGAATTATTGTGGTAAGTAAAGATTCTTTATCTACTTATTATTTATTTACCTCGCAATGAAAACTAACCTTAAATTGACATTTCATCATGGTTATGGATAGAATTCCATCAAACTGAATTATATGAAACATATTTTGCTGGGACTACCGCCATATCAATGTGAATTCAACGCTATTGAATTAATTTGGACAAATTGCAAGTAATATTACAATAAATATATTGGTAAAGATAAGTATTCAGATAGCTCTGTTATAAAAATATGTTAGGCATACTCATGAAATTATAGAAAAGTGGTATGCCCGAGAACAAAATATAATTGATATTAGCATTCAACCAATTACCATAGACATAAATATAAATAGCTCTGATTCTATGAGGAAAATTAAATGAAATTTATTGTATATCTTCATGAGTCTTAAATATACATATTTAAAATATTTATTATTTATTTTCACAACCCAAAAGATTTCTATTTTTCATTATTGAACTGTATGGGTGGGACGGCCCAATAGTAATGGTTGCTAGCCATAACACTAAAAAGGCAATTCTGATTTGCAAAGTTTCTACTGAGGAAATTGTTATTAATTCCAACTTTTATGCAAGTAAATTTGCGGATTAACCCTATAAAACTCTGGAATACTAACAGTTTCTTCAAACTAAAGTTTTAGGTAGCATATCGCTAAATGGCTGTGAAATATTTACAAATATCTAGCTTCAATAATAAATAGCGCACGCCGTCATTTTAGCCACATCCTAATTGAAACATCAATCTAGGACCTACTTGTAATTTAATGTATTGATGTATTGCGTTTGTATATGAATGATGACGCATGGGAAAAGATTCACCGAACCAACTGTAAGTACCTGAGTGGGTATCTCCAATGGAGCACTCTTATCAATTGCGGGGCAGCTGGCAGTTTCTCCATTTAAGTAAGCTAATAATTCTTTACGGTCAGGTCTTCTTACTACAGGTATATTTTCTGCAGCAGCTTGTCTTACATAAACTGGATGAGTTAAAGAAATGTTTTTCAAAATGAAAAGTAGACATTCTAATGTGTAATATTTCTTTGGGGTATTATCTTTTCCAGATCTAAAATATAACATTAAAAAATACATTAGATACTGAAAATTATCTTTCATTTACATGCCTGAGATATAAAAATGACATCAGGTCCATTTATTTACTTCACTACTTACTGTGTGTAGCAATCAAACACTCTGAAAGCTTGAGAAAACCACAAGTATCTATCAAACAGAAATTCACACCATAAGGAGTGTGCCAAGTTGAATACTGTCAAAGGATATAGAAGGCGAGAAGACTTTGTGGAATGGAGAGGTGGGCCATAAGCTATATCTTGTCTGACTGTGAGGCATTGGACTCCAGGAGACAGATAATCTAAGGAGAGGCCAATGTGCTAATTCAAGCATATGGATACATATAGATGACCCATATCTACTAGAAGGTATGGGAATGGCTGGCTGGGTGGAATAGATGTGGGAATAGAATACAATAAGCCAACAGGATGCAGTGCTCCCTGCACAAGATTTGCTCCCAAAAAGGAGAAAAGAAAAAGGACTAAAGGAGCTTCTAGTGTCTGAGATTTTTTTCAGGAACTTTAGTAGAAGTAAGGGGGCACAATAGATGTTTCAGGTCTCAGTGAATGTCACCTCAATATACAAACATACATAGGTGGGTAGCAAAAATTTAGCATATCTTATTAATTTGTCTATTGAACCCCTTGGAACCAGAAAATAAGGTTATGAAACAAACTTAAAAAGTAAGTAGTAAGTAAAATGAACAAATTTGTATAAATACATACCCTATTTCATTCTAAGCTTAAATTTGTTTCCATCATTCCACATATAGGAAGATGATAGATTCGTTTACAAAATGTTGATGTTATAAAAATGTATTGTTACATGAAATTGTGTTACTTACCCATACATAAGATAATTTGTTTTAACATTTTTAGGCCATGAGAATTCTCCAAATATAATCTGGTTATCTCTTTCAATAATTTCCTTTTTGTTAACATTATATTGACGCAACAAACTTAATGGATCCGCCATATTTATTCAGATGAGACCAACGAAATAAGCACTTGAGATTTTTTTTTGCTGTGTAAAAAGCCTAGTTCAAAGCCTCTTAAAATGTTTTAACAATATTTTCTGTTTAAAAATTTACCAACACATCTCCACACTAATGTTATAACACGCCATTTTTGAATACTCTCAATGACAGCTGACAGAATAATACCACAGACAAAGAATACGCCACAGAGTACACCAGATGGTGTACTCTGTGATAATACCACCTCGCGCGTAGTGATGAGCGATATCGCATCTCTCAATATTAATCTGGTATCGGTTATTTAAAAACGTGACGTGGTCGTCAAATTTGATTTTCTGCTTTGAATAATAAAAATAAAAAAGGGAAAAATTTGCCATAATATTCATCGTTGGTGGGTATGCCAAGTCACTATGATCAAAAGTCCAGCTATAAATATTATTAATAATAATACCTATATAAATAAAGCGACATTGAGCAATGAGAACGGTAGTTTCTTTTTATAGTCAATTGTAAGAAGTTAAGATTATGTTATATTCGATTTTGATTCAATCATTCATTTGGTGTTTTCCCTGTCGGTGATCACTCACGCTTTGTATTATCAAATATGAACTGTGATATTTTTCTATCAGTGAGAAAATAACAGTTCGTGAAATGTCGCTCAACATTCAATCACTCATTTTTCACGAGATTTTGAAAAAATCATTTTTTTATTTCAATTTTCTTCTAAACAAACCTGACAATAACGAACGCATAAAAGAAATATTTATTTTTTATTTATATAGATTTATTTCAAGTTTGAACAATGTACACTTACACTAGAAAAGTAATTTAAGGATTTCCTACCTTTCCAGTAGATTATAGAATTGTTGTTTGAGTTCTACACTGCCTCTCTCTGCTTATAATATCTTTAGTAATGTCTACATCTAAATCAGGGATAGTAGGGATGTCATATTCTTTACCAATATCATCATTGCCTTTAATAGTAGCCCTTTTCTTTGCTAAACGTTTTGCTTTGATTGCAGCAATTTTTTCTACAGACATAGCATCTGATAAAGATCTAAAATAAGTGGTTTAAAAAAAAATTCATAACTACACTAATTAACCCCATGTCATATAATTTTTAGTTCACTATGTCCACATTCGACAAAATACAAATTACTCCCTTAAAGAAATACTTACTTTATATTGTCAACAGTTATGGATGCTTCTTTGGGGCCATCCAATTTTTCACATACTTCTTGAACATGAGTGTCTTCAAACCTTGGTTTCTTTGCCAAACTCTCTGGGCCATCGTAGTCAGCTGATTGTTTTACCTAAAATTGACACAGAAAACTGTTTACTTAGTACATTTAATAATTAAAAGTGCAAAAAATGGGAAATATGTCAATACATATATTTTTCCTAGGACATGGAGGAACTTTGATTACTAAATCTACGATTCCTGTAGGTTTCAGTAATTAAGGATCTGGAGTATATATTGATTTTCTTTTACACTGATATTGCATCCAGAATACTGAGATTACTGGGTTTCGTAAATAGGTTTACCAGAGTTTTTAATATTTGTGCAATCTGATAACCATACAATATCCTTGTCAGAACTATTCTGGAATAACGTTTTTCATCCTGGAATCCTGAAGCTGAAATTTACAAAATGTCAACAAAACAAGAACACAGCAGAAGACATCCTACAGCTGAATAAAATCATACTACATGACGTCAGCCAATTTGGCAAATTTTGTAGATCATTTACAATTATTTTAGATATCATGGAACTTTTAACTTTGTTTAACAACAACACTTTGTCTGACAGATTTTAGAAAAAATTGATATAACATAGTTTAAAAAAAATGCAATTACCAGAGTGGGTGTCACTATTGGAGCACCCTTATCAATTGCAGGGCAGCTGAGAGTTTCTCCATTTAAGTAAGCTAATAATTTTTCACGATCAGGTCTTCTTACTGCAGGTTTTTTTTTTACAACACATTTTCTTGCATAAGTTGGATGAATAAAACGAAGGTTTTTCAAAAAGAAGAGTAGACATTCTAATGTGTAATATGCCTTTGGAGTATTATCTTTTTTAGATCTAAAATAAAACATTTCAAAAAATGACATCAGGTCAAAAGATTTACCTCACTATTTACTGTGGGCTGCAAAGAAGGAACTGGGATAGGAGTGTTCGGGCCAGAAACTAAACACTCTGAAAGCTTGGGAGAATCACAAGTTTCTTCCAAGCAGAAATTCATATCATGAGAAAGTGTGCCCTAGGCAAACTCAACAAACTAGGCAAGAGCAATCCAGTCTCCTGGATTCCAGGAAACACTGACACCCTTTTGGAGGCTAGAACCCTTTTGTGGTATCAGAGCCAATGTAATATTGGAAGAAATAAGCAAAGCTGAAAAAAGGGAGAATCTGACCATTGGAAATATCTAGAAAGGTTTAGACAATCAAAGATTCTGCTGGGTGACTTTAACTTGTTGAGGGGTTGCAAATTTCCCGGCAATTCAGAAAATACCTAGGAGATTACTGCAGAGAAGAGGGAGATTTGCCTAAGTTAAAGCTAGCAGATATCTTAAAATTCCTCCGGGAAACAGGATTCAAGGAGCTACTAGTCTCTGAGACTTTCCTCAGGAACTAAGTAGAAGTAAGGGGCACAATAGATCCTTTAGTTCTCAGTGGATGTCACCCCGATAAACATACATAGGTGGGTAGCAAAAATATAACATATCCTTATATTTATGTATTGAACATGTAGGATCCAGAAAATAAGGTTATGAAATACCTATGTTTACAGAGTGAACAAGTTTGTTTGTATACATACCTTACTTTACTCTTAACTCAAAATTTGTTTCCATAAATCCACATATAGGAAGTTCATGGATTCGTTCACAATAATATGTTGAAGTTATAAAAATGTATTGTTATATGAAATTGTGTTATTCTACTTACCTAAATATAACATAATTTGTTTCCACAGTTTTATGCCATGAGAATTCTCCAAAAATAATCTGGTTATCTCTTTCAATAATTTCCTTTTTGTTAACATTATAGTGACGCAACAAACTCAATGGATCCGCTATATCCATTCCAGATGAGACGCTACCAACGAAGTAAGCACTTGAGATTTTTTTTGTTGCTTAAGAAACTTAGTTTAAAGCCTTTTAACTTATATTATCAGATTCAAAATTCATCAAAACAATCAATTTTTGAAAACTTTCAATGACAGCTGACAGAATAATACACTCACTAACACTCGCGTGTAGTGATGAGCGATATCGTAACTACAGATAAAATAACATACTGATAGTAATCGTAACTTTTCAATCTGTTGATATCGGCTATTTTAAAACGTTACGTGCTACGTGATACGATATGGCCATCATATCCACACTAGTTGCACAAACTACTATTAGATTAAAAGAGTAATGCCCCTAAATGTCGGCAACACATTATACAATTTCTCCAAAAATAAGACTATACAGGGTGGTCCGTAAGTAATGGACCAAAGTGAAATGGAAGATTCTTGGCCTAAAAATATAACAATCTGACGCAACTTCCTTTGATGAAATATTGATGATAAGAAAGATACAGGGTGGCAAAGTTGAAATATCAGAAATGTTTTTTCTCAGTAAATTGGAAGGTTTTGGATATACAATCTGTATGATTATGGCATATAGACCGCCATCTATCAATGGGTAATCCAACTACAGTTTTCAACTTTACAAACTTGATTAGAGTTATTAGGGATGTGTCTTGATGGGGCCCGCCCTCCACTAGCTTTGCCCACGCTTTCGATTATTTACTTACATGGTTCAGACCAATAACTGTATGATGATGGCGTAGATACCACCATCTATCAGTGGGTAGCCCAACTACATATTTCAACAAAACTGTCTTTTTACATCATATTGGAGATGCGTTTTTTTGAAGAAGTAACAACTGCAACAGGCACTAAAAGGGATGGATTTACGATGAAATATTAAAATTGACACAATTATTAAACAAAAAAACATATATTTTCCAAAGTATATAACTCTTTGTATACATATAAATTAAAGTACTCTAGCAATAAAATACTATATGTTTATAAAAAAAATTATTTAAGAATACATACATAGAGTTGGACAAAATGAACGAAACCTTGGATTTTAAACCTTAAATTATTAACTTGGTTAATATTTTTTTATTAAATTTCAACTGCTCTGACTACATACACTATTTATCGACATTTAAGTTAACTGCCTTATGGTCTTGTTACACCGTCTTCTTTTAAACCAAGTTTAAACAAAAAGCTGCTTTGAATGTCAATTTTGTATTGCACGGTATTTTTAAGCCGGTTCAATGCTAGAAATCCACAGAACGTTAACTCGTCCAAGACTGGATTAGTTAAGCCTCGTTAACTAGTATGGTGCAACGACCCTTCAAATTTCAGACCTAGACGTCAATACTTGTCCCATGTCATATTATTTTCCCAGACACTGGGAAACTGATGAAGATCATTATAGTTTCTTCGTAATCATTATGGTTATAAAAGATAATTTAATTCAAAATTGTTGAATACAAGCGCAGAAAATTTCACGAAACAGCTGTTCCATATATTTGGTCCAACCCCTTGTGTTCAAGTCAAGTCAATATATACAAAAGCAAAGATCTAACGGGTGTGCCGATTGAGAAAGAACATACCAGTAGTTCAAATGTATAAGTACCTATAGAAATAATTATTTATTCATGATAATAACTTTGATTCAAATAGATAAATAAATCACTTCGTTACGAAATCATCTGGTTGAGAAAAAAAAAAGGAATGGTACACACGTCAGATATTTTTACACTGCATATAAATTATCACAATAAATGCTCTTAGATTATCAAATATTTAGTTTAGGGAATTCTACACACCAGTTACCACTTAAATAATAATTTGTGATTATAACTTATGAAGACATCAAATGAAAATTAAGGCATTTTAACTATTCTTGGATAGAAACTCATATTTGAATAGAAAAATTTACTTAAAAATGAAACTGAGTACAATTAGAACGATGGCTCATTGAAAAATAATTGCACTTTATGCTTAATGTACATACAGTAACCTGAAATTCTATCAAGTGATTTTCATTTAATATCTTCCAATCAAAAATATTGAAATTTTTTATATATTTCCCTTCGTAGGCTCTTATTCACAGCTTATCAATTTAAATTGTACATTTTGCTCCTATCCTACTTATATAAATAGTTTGTGCTAGGTAAACGAGACATTACAAATCCAAACTGAACACCAAAGTCCGCATTTCTTGTATTTAAATTAGTTTTCTTTTTATACTGACAGATGTCTTCATCGTCCATCTATTAAGATGCAACATTTTCAGGAAAGAATTTTATTCTCAAAAAAAATAAGTACAAGAAAGATTTAAAAACCGAACAAAATAGATTTGTTTCCTGTGAAAATTGCCATATTTTTTTAAAAGGAGTTATCAAAATGTCAAAACAATAGTTTAGTACTATTATAACCCCTTACAAAGTTTTTTTTCAAAAAACATAGACCCTTAAAGAATTAGTTACCTATTAGTTTGGCATAGGATAAGTTTTTAAACCAAAATAATCAAATTTAGAAAGTGTATTGATATGATTAATAGAGGAACAAAGATTTTGTTTGGAAACATGTAAAACCTCAGTGTGCAAGTATCAAAAGAGCCAGAAGTTTAGAAAGGTATCAAAGTTATGAAAGGTGTAAAAGTGTAAAATTTTCAGTTGTCAGAAAGGCAGTGGTGTAGCTACTGTAAAAAATATGCTTGTACTCAAAATAATAATATAATTGTATTTCCTTACTTAATTTGGTTCCTTTTGTAAGCGATTTGCTTCAACTTTGTATACAAGTCGTAAAAATAAATTAGTAGTTGTAGTTATTATCACAATATTAACACAATGTTTGGGCTACACCACAATTGAGTGTCTGAGAAAGAGAAGGGGCTATGCCACAAAACCTCAAATTTTAATTTAGTTACAGATCCTGTTAGTGCTCCTATCTACCGGTGTAATGCTGAATTATTTGGACAAGTGGCATAGCCCCTTCTCTTTTTACAGACGGTTGAAGATAGATAAGTTCAAGCGCCAGCTGTTCTGTGAGAGAGATAAGGGGCTATGCCACTCGGTCAGTGGTGGGAGGAGCCTTAGCCGTTTTGTTTTGATCTGCAGTTGACTCACTCTCTACAGGTTATAAACGTGTGTAATACTTGTATCTAACTTTAAAATGGCGAATGTTGACGTTAATGAAGATGTTAGTGTAGTTAAACCTAAAAAAAAGTTACAAAACAGTGGTGATTGGAAGAGGAATGTTGCTAAACGACTGAGGAACAGTGGTGAAAGTTATGTAAGTGATAAAACAGATAAACACGTTGCAGCAAAAAGACGAAGGGGAGGATGCGACTGTGTTATGAAGGATGAACAAGCCAAACAAGGTTGGTGTGAGTTTCATACATTGACTGATTTTGACAAGGACAACCTTTTTGTAGGTTTTTATAGATTAGGTGACTATAACTTGCAAAATTCCTTTTTGTGGGGACTTATCAAGCAAAGTGACTGTAAACGTGCATACATAAACAAACGCACTGATGTAAATAAGTCAAGGAGAACACAAACATTTACTTATTTTCTGAAAAATGGAGATGGAAAAGACGTTAGGGTGTGCTTAAAATCCTTTATGGAAACTTTTTCTATCTCTAAAAAAAGAGTAGCAGTTGTAAGGGCTGGAGATAAGCCTACAGAAACTGAGCCAAGTCCCTTAGGTTTAAGTGACGAAGAAAATGAAGATCAAAACTTGTCACGTCAATCGAGTGTGCCTATTCTACCTCATACGGACAAACGTGGAAAACACGGCAATATAAAAAAGCTTTCAGACTCTCAAACTGATTTCGTTATTAACCACATCAAAATGTTCCCTCGTTATATAAGCCATTACAGTAGGAAAAAAAATCCAAATAAAAGCTTTATAAGGAGTGTGTCGTCTGTCAGTGAAATGTACAAACTTTATCTAAAAGAATACGAAAACCAATCTGGTGATGATATAGGGCCGCCTGTTAAATATGAAAAATACCTGTCTATTTTCAATACAAAGTTTAACATTGGATTTAAACTTCCCACAACGGACTCTTGTGCAGTATGTGATGAATGGAAATTTGTGGACGAAGACCTTATTCCTTATTCCTTTCGCCTTCATCAGCTTAAAGCAGAACAAGGGTATAAGTTGCTCTCAGAAGCTAAAAAAAACTCTCAAAGTCCTACTTATGAGTATTGCGTCATAACTTATGACTTGCAACAAGCAATGCCGCTTCCTAAAATTCCTACTGAAAAAGTATTTTACCTGAGGCAGTTATGGGTTTATAACTTACATGTTTGCAACAACAACAAAGGATTCATGTGTATGTGGACAGAAGATACAGCTTCTCGTGGTGCCTGTGAAATTGGGTCTTGTCTGTACAAAGCCCTATTGAAAACTCAAATGACTGAAAACAAAAGAAAGTTGTGGTTCTTCTCAGATTCTTGCAGTGGGCAAAATAAAAACATGGTGGTTTTTACTTTGTACTACATTTTGGTCCACACAGGAAAATTTGATGAGATCCTTCATTCTTTTCTTGTTCCTGGACACACTTTCATGCCTAGCGATAGCGACTTTGGTGTGATAGAAAAAAAGGCACGGAAACAAGACTACTTTTTTTGTCTTGATGATTGGAAAAAAGTCGTCAAAGAATGTAGAGTGAAAGATCCTTTCACAATCGTTGACATGGACGGTTCAGACTTTGTAGATCTAAAAACACTGTTAAATACAGTAGCAAAGAAACCAAAAAGTGTTGAAAACAAAAAAGTTGGCATCAGAGATGCCACAGCTGTAAAAGTCACTAAAAGCAGCCCAGGATACATTTTTCTTAAGTATGCCTACTCAGAACTTGAATATTGGACTAAAGTCAGAATATACAAAAAACAACCAGGACGTCCCAGAAAAAATCAAATGGAAGAATCTCTGACTACAAAAATGTTGAGAGAGCTTTTGGAAAACGTGCCAAAACTGTATCCACAAGGTAGAGAAATCAATGCCCTGAAGCACCGAGACCTGCTATCACTCCTACCCTACATACCACCTGTGTACCATGATCTGTACAAGAACTTGAAACCAGCAAAGGCAGGAGGACATGTGGAGGAACAAGAAGATGTTTAAGAACTCTACTAGTTTGTAAAACATAATGACTGTTGCATTGAATAAAAATAATGTTTTTTCATCCAATTAGAAATAATGAACAGTTCTGTTACACTGTTAGTATCGTTTTTGAAAACTTACTTTTGTTGGAAACAACTTCTAATCTTAATAAAAAAATTTAAATAAATAATGATTATTTTTAATTTTCCCAACTACCCTGTTGAGAATAGAAAGCAAAGATGCCATAATCCAATAAAAATAATCAAAATTCATGTATTTTGTACTCAATCTAATAAAACTTAATTTTTCTCAAAACTATGTGTTTGTGGCATAGCCCCTTCTCTTTCTCAGGCACTCAATTAAAAGGCAAGAGATTTAAACTTGATGATCGATTAGTGGTACATCAACTTTCTTTGGCACCGTAGAACATGGAAGCAACCATAATAGAGGATGTTCTTTGCCACAAACTTCTCCAAGTAAAACCATTTTAGGTTTGTAAGGTCTGTATGGACCTTGCTTCTGAACTTGCTCAACTGCTGTTTCATCATTCAAGATTGCTTGAATTTGATCAATCAGTATGGCAGCAACAAATAAACCAAATAATGCACTTTCCAGTAAGAGTATTATACTGTGTAATCTACAAATCAAAATACATGGATAATACTAGTAAATGTTAAGCAGTGGAAGTAATATATTCTATTTAAGCAACTACTTACATTCTGGTTTCTTTTAATGGAATATCATCACTACAGTCTTTACATTCTTTAATCCATGATATGGATATTAACGCTATAGCGTAAACAGATAAAGTACCTGGAATATAATCAGTAATATTGATTTAAAAAAGTGTCAACACTGCTCAGAAATACTTAAACTCACCTACATAAATTAAAAATTGAATAAAATACTTTTGATTTCTCTCTCCCACACAGTTGTTAATCCAAGGACAATGATGATCCATCCTTCTAATACACCTTTGGCATATTCTACAATGATGTGCTCTTGGAGGCCTGTATGTTTCACATCTTGCACAAACTGTCCAATTCACAAATTCACAGCCTGAAAATCTAATCTTTAGATATTCGGTCCTGTATTGTTCCATTCTTTTCATCTCATTAGTACTAATCTATAACCACTATAAAATCTATTAATCATAGTTAAAGAAGAACTTACCAGAATCAGCAGAATGCATATCTGAAAAGTCTATTCTACTTTGTGGAAGAGGTACAGTGCCAGGATCAGTCATGACTGCTTTGATATGTGAAATGATCAAGAAAAATATTACAGTGTTAAACATAACGACATTAAAGGTGCCCCATAGACTAGAACAAAACTTTGTATTAATGAACCTCAAGTAAGATAGTTCAAATTTATTTATTCACCTGTCCAACATTGTTTGAAGAACAACCCATTTAACAATAACATAATCAGCATAGAATACCGCTATGTAGGTTATTAAAATGCATAATATTCCACAGGGATCTTTCACGAACATCATAAAAATTTTATTTAGTTGTTTAATAATGAATATTTTAAGTATAGCAAGAAAAATAGCAAGTCAATTTTCATTCTATTTTACGTAGAAATACATATTATTCTTATAACAGAATAATTGAGAATGGAAATCTCTTGTTATGAAAACACTTGACTTGACATCTTGACAAACATATTTGTCTTCTTCTTTTTATGTATTGAATCGAGTTCGAGTACCTCAGCTGAGGGGTCTCTTCAGCTTTAGTCTGGCTTGACAAATTACATTTTTAATGCCTTGTAAAAAATTATTCGTCCAATCTACTACAGTACTTGTTCTAAGTGCTAACGTCGATCACGATGTTAATAATAATACTTTAATAGTTAGGCAGCACATTTTACAGTGGTGTATATCTAAACTAAATGGAGAACGTATGTCTTAGATGAGCTACATATAATTTGTCAAGTGTGGATTCAGATTCATTCCACCAAAACTTAAGAAATGAAAGCAGGAGTGAATAAAGTGGAATATTTTATTATATATTAATACTCACTAGAATCAAATGTTACAGTAATCACACCGTCGTAATATTTAGGAACACCAAAATAAAGAAAACTTTTGAAATGAGACAACCATTTAATTATTTCATTCATTCAACATGCATCTGACGAAATTAAGCTATCAAGGACTCAATTCCAAAAACTCCATTGTAAATTCATATGTTTTAAATGGATGTGATGTGAAAAATTACCATAGTTTAGTGTAACATTTCCTCAAAATTCATGTATTATTTCACCCTCATCTTTTCTATTTATTGGATCGCCTTTGAGTAGAGAAGTAATTAAACTAAAAAAGTACATGCAAGTAAAAATGTGAAATGATCAAAATATTTGAAAAAAAAAACACATGATGATGCAGAAGAATTTCATAAATATGTTGGAGAATTGAGAAACAAATAATAAATCTTGTAACTACTATTTTACATAAAAAAGTAAGTAAAGTGTAACCCCAGATCAATAAATAGCATTTACACTTCATTTATTTTATGGATATACTTACCAATATAAATAAAGGAAGAAAAGTATCAAATAATATCCAAGATACACCATACATCCTTTCATGTGCTGTTTTATTTGGCCTCTATTGTGTATTTCAATAGCATCGTAAACTCCCAGATTTCCTCTTGGTACTGTATATATTTCATATACTAACCAAAATGTCATTGGTAAATTTAAACAAGTCAGTACCCAATGACCATGTAATAAAAGAAGCACACTTAAAAATACATGAGCTATAAATTTTGGCATTACCCAAGTATTCAGTCTTGAACAGCACTCCTGTGCATTTAAATAATCACATTCTAGATCGGACAATGTTATTACCTATTAAATTTTAAGGAAAATATATTTTATATCTAACTAAAACGAACAACAATAAAACAAGTTTGAAATAAATGTTTGGAGTAAGGATACAAAATATATCAGTAGAAATAAAAGTGCTCCTGTGTCCAATAAAGATACACAAAACAATAGAGAGTCAGGTAAAATCATCTTCAATAATCACCCGTATTCTTTTGAGAAAATATAGTTTGTTTTCAAGTTTAAATATAGGATTTTTAAGTATATAAACAAAAATTATTATAAATTTGTTATGGATAGGTTAGGTTATGCTCATAACCTTTCCTTGTCTAAGTCATAACCACAGATCATCCACAGATCACCTGTTTATAACTTCATAGCATACATTTACTTCAGTGTCATTGTGGGTTATAATGAGACCGCTATTGTTTGGTGTAGAAGTATATTATAACAACAGAGTAAATTAGTATTAAAAGGAAATTTTAATTTAATCAATCTTACGAGGTTAAATTTGAAAATCTTACTATTTTCCAATAATCATAATGTATGTTTGGTTGCATCACTTACACCTGTTCGGCCTGAATAATATTTGCATTTCTCTCTGGCTTGACAAATTACATTTTTTTATTGCTTTGAAGAATTCCCGTTTAAGAATTATTCGTGTACAGCAGCAGCTAATCTACTGGTTGTAACTCAGTGTTATGTTATCTATGGTTGTAACGACAATCATCATCAGCCCTAGTGATTAGGCAACACATTTTACATTAATGTATTTAGGTACAACAGAACGTAGGTCTCAGCTTAGTCTCCATGGGCTTATTTATTATGGATTCTGGTTAATTCCACCAAAACTTTAAAAACCAATTGTTTTTACATGCATTTTCAATTAGTTGTATGAAAAAATTACTCAAATGAAAAATATTGAATAGAAAGGGGACTCATTACAATCAATTTTGTGTGTGGTAATGTAATTTGCACTTGAGGGAAACAAAATTTTTCACTTGCCCAATCGATCAGCTTTGCTACATCTTCTTGCTAGTGTTAATTTGTTATTTTAGGTAAGAATAAAAGAGAAGGTACTAAAAACAATATTTATTATAACTCCATTTTTAAAAGCACACAGTTCATTTATGTAAAATAGAAATAAAAATAATCTACAAATCATATAAATGAAATATAATAAATGACTTGTCACCAACCGATCGCCTTTGCTAAGCAAAGCTGAAATAAAATATTGCAACTTACAAATAACGGTTTTAGATAGATTATTATGAAACATAAAATGATAGAAAGGGAAAATTGGCAGACAAAAAACTGCCGAACAGTAACTGTAAACGTTTATTTCTGGGACTTTTACATTTTATTCATCTTTTACTATGTATATATTTTATCCAAATCGTTTTATTAATAAATAATACAACACCGGCTTTTACTGAGGTGAAATTCTTTTTTTTGTGCCCCAGTCAAGTTTAATTTTTAATCACATAGTATTAATATATTACTATACATTTAAAATTACTATATAATAATTATAATGTGCAAACTACAAGAAAAATATATATTAAATATTTATGCTAATATAAAAAAAAGAAGGGCAAAATCTGGACAATAGTCCTCTCAGGTAAAGCGTAAAGATACAGGTATGATCAAGAATAGAAGTAGAACAGTTTATCTGAAAATACAAATACAAACATTAGTCTTATTTATTCAGAATATCGAATATTGTTACTACTTACGTTTTCTTTAAAGTAAAGAAGCTGCGACGTTTGGAATCCTCCTTCTGCCCAGATGCGGGTAATGTATGTGAGCGAGAAGGACCGGCAGACTCTGTATCTGCATGAGAATTAATATTTGAAATCCACGTGTTCATCTCGGAGTCGTTCTGCGATTGGAAGAGGAATTCACCACCGCTGTCCAATCTAGAAAAGATAATGTATTTTAAGAAAAAACCTTTTAATTATATTCAATAAACAATATTTTTTTCTTTGTCAATTTCAAACAAAACTTACTTCAGTCTAAACACGTGTTTCTTCTTCTTATAATCCTGCGCTACGTTAGCAACGGCTTTTCTTAATAACAGCGCCGATTCGCCTTTGAACCTCTGGTCCGGCGTAGATTTGGCCGTCTTAGCGTCCTTGTAGAAAGTCAATTGTGCTCCTTTTAGAACGCAATAAACTTTGTCCCACGAACGGTTGCTCGCTTTCGTCGTAGTGTTCTCCCATTCGTGCTTACGCACCAACGTACCTTCGAAGGTTTCGTCGTCTCCTACGCTGCCTGGTTCTAGGAAAAACAGTTCAATCATTAGAAATTATTAAATATCATTTTACATCAAATTTAGTATCTTTTTTTTGGAAAACCTCATTGACTACACGAAGTTTTATGTGAATTTTAATTTCAACTTTTTATACGAATTATATTCTGGTTTCTATCTACAACAATGTTGATTTCTATTGCTTTTTAAACTTGCAATGTAATTTTGATTGTTCGTAATACGTATGTGAATAAGTTACATTAAAAATACAGCTACCAAAATTATACATCTAGCTGTTTATCTTCGATCACACGGTATATGGGACGACAGCTCAACAGTTTCCTAGCTAAAGATACCAGGATATGCAGGTGAACAAGGAAATATAGCTGATGAGCTAGCCAGGATATATCTCTGTACGAAATAGATTCTTCGAAGATGTAGATGAGATGGTATAGTCCAAGATCCCAGAGCGATAAGACATAACATATCTGAAAGTCGGACATGTGAAAATAAATAAAGTTCATTTATTTTTTGTGGAGCTTTAAAGCGTCTGATCCATGGTCCATGGAAAGTGTCTGACATTTATGATACTACTCTAGAATATTATTCTACAAAACATATATAAAAATCAGACACACAAATTTAAGTAAAGTAACTCTTATTTTTAGTTACTTTTCTCACCTGATACCTTCCTAGGTGCCCTTAGGCTAGCTCCACAAACACACAGGTATTCAAAGCACACGAGATATTACTGAAAACCCAACATTTCATCTATTTGAAAATAAGTTATGTCTTATCGCTCTGGGATCTTACTCTAGAAGACATTATCTGCAATTAACAACCTACTTAGAGCCTAATTAGGCTACAGATAGACTGGTCTAGATGTAGGTCTTATTGTGGTGACCTTTTCCCAGTGGAAGACTTCTCGAGCTGGGTAAACACCAAGTGGAAGAATAGAATAATGTTAATGGCATCTTTAATACAATTGAAATGTTCAATGCAAGAAGTACAGTCCTGAATAGTATTAACTAAGAAGTATAAACCTGAATAATGTTAACTAAGAAGTACAATCCTATATAATTTTAACAAAAAATACCCAGAAAATTAATTAATAATAAAATAATGGAACATTTTAAAACTGAGTTATTAAAATTATGAATTCTAAAATTCTTCGTATACAGGGTGATTCATTAAAAGTATCTCGTCTTAGAATTAAGGGCAAAAAAATCCTTAAAGAAAATAAGCCCTAAAAAACGATTAAAACAGTTTAGGAGTCCATAGTTTTTCGCTAGAAGGCACAATCTACTATTTATCTATAAATAACACAACATACTGTTCTATAGTTACTTACAAAATAAAATGCTTTACGTGGAGACAAGTAAGAAAAAAAAGGTACCTTGTAGAGGCGAAGATAAAACACCTTCGTCATCGCTGTGAGTTCCAGAAGCTTTAGAGCTCTTTTTCCAACGGAAACTCCTGAATGGAGATTTGCTGCGAGAGCGATCTTTTCGCCTGGACTTCTCTTCGACTCTCGACACTTGTAAAACAAACAAATAAAGCAACAAAACATACACACACACAAAGCTGATACTATGCAATATAAAAGCTCTTTGAAATGCCGAAAAATATTTGTGTAGATTTTTTTTGTTAAGGTGTCAAAAATATACAATATGTCTCAGTAAGTAAGGAACCATTTGACAAACTTTTTAATTATGAATTTTAGTATCCTCATATACCGTTGAAGTTGGACGTTCAACATCAACTGCAATTAACCTCGCAAGCAACGAGGGAGCTCTGCAGTTAGGCGCTAACATACATTAAAATTATTATTTTAAAGAAATATTTGGAGGCAGTGGCGCGCCGTTAGAAATTTCGATTAGCAATAAAGGAACAAAAAAAATATTTGGAAATCTTCTCGGTTAATTTAATGATAAATTATTTTCTACACAAATATTTTTCATTTCGCAAACTTTCTAACAAAGGCAATTTTGTGTAAACGATAAAAAAATCGAGTTTGTTGTTTTTTTTTCTTCTAATTTTGCAAAAATACTTACGGGTCTGTGAGCGAGGAGGAGTTCCTGACGTCGGTGATGATAGTGCGCTCGTGGGAGGTAAAGTCTGAGGTCTGGCTTTCAGTTCTTCATGCACTACAGAACATGCTCATGCATTAAAAATAGAAAAAACAAAACATGCAAAAAATATCGATTAAACAAAAAACCAAATGTGAGTTATGCAATAATGAGTTTACTTTTAAAATTTTATACTACTAGTATAAAAAGAAAAATTATTTACAGTTATTGGCTTTTTGTTTAGCAATGGTAATGTGAAATCCTTTTTTTTTAACTAAAAATGTCTGATTATTCCGCAGATTTTCAGTAATACTGAAGGAACTCGTTGGGCGAACAAAAATCGTCAGGCTTTCCATGTTATGCAACACACAATTCATTTGGTTATGCAACACAGTTATCAAAGAAGCGTATATAGTGTTGCATATGCTATGGTCATGCTTTCCATAAGCTATATGTTTTGGGGACTGCTGATAGAAGTGAAAACTAACTTCAATAACAACATTTCCATCTGATTTTTGAAATAGAGAAACATTAATTTACAAAAATTTCTATCTACCACGGACATAAGAACATAAGAAAAAATTAGCACGAGGGAATCACTGATATCTAAAAAATTCCCATTTACCAATGACGTACAATATTTTTTTCAAGAGAGTTAATTTATTTGGACCAATTTCCTCCCATCATAGGCGTATGATAAATTTTTTGAAAAAGGGTTCATTTTTGTGTGAGAAGTTCCATTTGCCATGGAAGTGCGACAAAATTAATAAAAGGGATCAATTTATTTGGAAAAATTTCTTCCATAATAGGCGTAGGATATAATTTTTAAAAGTTCTATATCATGAGCGTACCGCAAAGTTTTTCATACAGGTTAATTTATTTGATAAAATTTCCATTTTCCATCTACTCAATCTACTTATAATGAATATACTTGAATATTTGGTAATTAGAGTAGAAAACGATAGTTTTATAGTTGCAAGAAAACAAAATTCTCAAAAAAAGACATCGAAACAAATAGTAAAAGCAATCGCATGCAGTTGCAAATCAAATATTTACTTACCGCCAATAGTTATTGTGAACAAACACAAAGAAGATATTTTTTATTTAAAGCTATTATAAGCGATTTAAGATGCAAGATTACAATGTTTCCTTTACACCATTGGACATAATTTATACAGATGTTTTTATTAAATGAAAATCAGTTATATGATTAGTTTGGACAGTAAAACGAAAAGAATAATTTGGTCCGAACTCCTTTTGTAACAAATCTTTATATACAAGAAAGAAACCATAAGACAGATAAACTGCAACTACAATTGTAACTGCAAGAAAATTTTGTGAATTGTTGTATTAAAAAAATCCTAGAGCAATCTAATTTTAGTCAGAGGCCCAAGAGATGTTAACAAATATAATTTAAATCAAGTTAGTAACCCAAACATGTTCAAAGACAATAATTTTGTCGGTAACGTTGATTATTAGTTTGTGCATCTCACATAACAATAGTGCAATTTTATATAACCGTTTCTTGGTGTAATATTATTTAAAAAAAAGCAATAGAAACCATCACCAGTAAAAGAAAATAAATATTATTGGTATATACAACATGAAATTAATGTAAAAGTCATTCGATTATTTATTAATATGTCATTTTGTCACTAAATAGATTAGTTTAATTTAAAGTAAACTGCTTTTCAAAAGATAGAGATGTTAATAATTGTTTCTATGCAGTTGTTGCTTGGGAAAGATCTACAGAGTTGTTGAGACCTGTTGTAAAAAGCTTTGAATTCCCATGAAGCTCTACAACCAGTTTTACCATAATTTTGGAGACAAATAGAGGCTATATTTAATATTAAAGGAGTACAGAACAGTCTCTGTACGTAAAATCAGTTTCCAACATTTAATCAACCCAATATTTTATGTACATTCTAAAGATAGTTTTTTTTAACCTCATCATGTAATTTTATGAATAAATATACAGATTTTTCGTATACATTCAAGTATACATTCAATAGAAAAGCTGCAGTTTAATGAATTAAAAGATATCCAACAACAATGTTTGATAATTTAATCTCACCTAGTGATATCCTGGATGGATTCCTTGTAATGAGTCATACTGATTTGAATCTTAAAAATTGTAGTTTGATATATTTTGTTGAGAATATGCCTTGTATACTTTTTTTAATCGAATGTAAAACTAAAAATTAAATTTAAAAATAGCCTTGGAATGTTTTCAAACGGATTTACTGATAATAATGTTGATGACTAAGTGGCAATTCTACATTTTTAATCAGTCCCAAATATAAATAAACAATTTTTTTAGTACCTTTGAATGTTAGAAATACTTTAAAACTAATTAAATTAGTGAAAAAGACAAAATATTTCCTCTAGTGACTTATACAAATTTTTCATACTATACAGTGCGTCCTAACTTTGTATTCTAATACTTCCAAAACTAACAGAACACAACAAATATGTTCACAAGCAGTTTTTAAAGAAAATCTAAACATGAAATGTTGGCAAAGGGAAATATAGCATCAAATAGTTTATTAATTATCGAGTATCAGAAGCATCAGCTATACAAAGTTGATTACATTTTGTCTGTATTCAAATGATTTAAAATAAATTTTTCCAAATAACAAATTATTTATAAGAAATAGCACATTCCCCAGGTAGCTGCAGTGAAATCATGTTCATGTTCTGCAATTTCCCTACTACACTTCTCAATTTTCCAGTTTGCTTACAGGGTCTTCCGTAAGTTTTGGAGAATGGGTTAAAGAACTGTTTCACTTATGCTCTTATCTTTGCTGTATTTATCTGTATTATAGGCGTTTGCCAGGAATGCACAGTTTTTCAGGACGAAAATATAAGTACTAGAGTGCCACCAAGATTTAGCTGACGCCTCGGCAGATAACAATGACACCTACGGCCTAACGACTTCGACAATTGCGGAACTAGCCAAACGTTACACCCATGCTCAATCCCATAAGAGATGGGATGGACTCAAAGGATGCAGTCTTGCTAGGATCACCCTGGGCAACCCTGGGAAGCTGGCGCCGAAGAAAAACCTAGGTTTAACAGTAGGATTTCTGACTGGCCACTGTCAACTAAGGAAATACCTCCATGCTATGGGGCTAGTGGACACATCTCTATGCAGGATGTGTGAACAAATAAGGGATACACTAGACCTGATTTGATTGGTGATACAATAAGGTAAGCGATAAATGAGTTGGCTAAATGTATAATTTCCTAAAATAAGTTAACAATTACTCTAGTTATTTACAGGATCGTATTGTTGACGTATTTGAAATAAAATTATATGCTGCAGAGCTTTTAATTAAAATTTGTTATTTGGAAAACTACAAGGGATGAATTCATCATTTTTTAAATGTAAAAAGACACACACGAGGAGGATTTATCCAACAGTCTTTAGCTTTGATAGATAAATCCATCGTTAGTACCGGTATATTCTATATATGTACACAATTTTGCGGGGTTTACCTTCACCAGGCGAGGTAGCTTTAACGGAAGATCGTTTTCTTTCTCCAGCTGCATTAATGCGATTAAAAAAAATTCGCTTATCGTTTACAATAACAATTTTTCAAAATATATTTCCACCCAACAATAAATCAAATTATTTCTAAAAGTGTTTGCGACTTACCCGGTCTTTCCTCCACAGCAGGCGATCCAGTATCCGGTCTATCGGTTGTAACCGCTTCAATTTCCTTGGGTTGTGAAGCAGCAATAGCCGCAAGTCTTTCGGCTTCTTCCTTTTCTCGCCTTGCTCGTTCCTCCGCTTGTACAGCCTCTTGTCTCCTCTTAATTTCTCTTAATTCAAACTGGAACAAAATACAATTACAACAATGTCAAAACAAAAGTTTCAAGCTGTTACTATGGTAAATCTGCATTTTCTTTATCCAATTAGAATTGTATTTTGACAGATTTACCAAAGTATTTGTCAGTTAAATTTAGTGATGGAGAAATGCAGTATCTGATATTAGAGTACGAATAATTTCTGTGTTTATTGACAGTGATTCAGTTTTGGTTCAAGGACATCACTTTAAAGACTGCGTTGAAGACGTTGTCAAAGGCTAGACTGGAGCAGCATATCCAAGCAAAAATCAGGGAAATTACACTTTTTCATTTCAGGTGGAAGATCCAGGAAGCAGGAATATGAAGAGCCAGTTGAAATTGACGTGGAAATTGGTCGGGTGTTATGAAAGGCATTAGGGAGCAATAAAAAATAAAAATCATTATTGTGGTTTCATTCCCAAAAAGAGAGAGAAAAAAGAATAAGTAATGCCACAAGGAACTTACAGAAAATATAATTGGACATTCACAAGCAGATCATACCTTAGATGAGATATTTTGATATCAGTGTAGGTAGATGAAGTTGAAGAAGTCAGAGGTATATCGGAGTGGTCTATGTTGAAGTAATAGGTAGACAAAATAATGCTCACCACTTTTGTAGGTACTGTAGGTGCGCTCAATTTCCTTCTACTTGCGAATTTAAATGTAGCTGTACGTAATCGATGAAATGAGGGAAAGCCCAAACACCAATAACACATTTCATAAATGAGAGGTGTATCTTCGATACACCTAACTCAAATAACAATGAATGTTTTGTTACATTAATTGTTTATCTACATATTTGGTTTAATCAATCTTATGATTTTCTACTTCCTTTACTAAAGTGATAAAGAATCATAAGTAGAACGGTTTCCTTGTTTGATAAATATTTGTGTACCATTTCGAATGAGGCAATGGACTAGTTTGTATCTCTTGGGAGCTGTATTGAACAGAAGCTTTGTCAAAATTAGATGAATTATATGAATATGGGAAGAACCGTTTTGTGGTATCACAAAGGATTACATAAGGGGGAAAGTCGGGTGAACTTATGTGCCAAAAATGTGAACTCTACAATGAAACACCTACTGACATACCCTGCTTCTGTCAGAACTTACAAGGACTCAGACGGAAGCACTTTAGAGTGGAAATAACACAACCATAACAACTACTGAAGATCCCTCCAGATAAATTAGTGGCCCATATAGAAGACGCGAAGCTTCTAGAATGGAAGTAGGTAGATAACATGAGTAATAGTACAAAGAATCAGTTCGAGTGCCTGGGCTGTAGAGCCCAACCCAAGTGTATGAATGAATGAATATCGGAATGGCGAGCAGGTATTTTTTGGGCATAATTTACTTGTTAATTAACTGTATTAGATCCAGTATATCGTATATCATGGGCTTGGACTTCGAAGGAGATGAAGTAATTGAGGATTGTTAGGTTTATGACAGTTTTAAACAAAGTAGGTACATAACTATAAAGGTACTTTTAGACGGTCAGATCAGTTCTCCGTTCAGTCTCAATTTCAGTCGAACTGTCAGTTATCTGTATGTGTAAACACAAAAAACTGTAAGAAAAACTGAAACTGATACGGAGCTATGGCTTGATGTGGACATCAAAAGTTATCGTATCAATTGTCAGTTAAACAGATTTATAAACAAACCTGTGTCGATCAGGCCTCAGTTGCACAAAATTATCGCTAGAAGTAGTGTGTACCTTGCGCCATGACAAACCATGACTCTATTAGTGAGTTTATAGAACTTTATCAGCAACAGCCATGTCTGTGGAATAAAAAAGATCCGCAATACCACAACATAAACAAAAGACAAGCTGCGTATAATGTTTTGGTTGAAAAATACAAAGAGCTTTGATATGAACTTCCAGTAGCCAAAAATCTGATCGTTGCACTTAGCCTCCCATGTGGTGATATAGCTTCTCTCATGTTGGTGTCTTGTTTTTTATAATTGGTGTTACTAACTGCGGCAACCCTAGATATGCATCCTCACTCATTCTTAAATAGATTAACCAATCAGACGGTTCAAAATTAAGTTCCTTCAATAAATTTGAATGCGACAGTGTATTTCTTTTCAGGAGCCAGTGTTTACTCCACATTTCTCTTTTCATGGCTTTTTTAGTCACAACGCGACCGTAATTAGGGAATCTTCGTCCATTACTGAACTGTGAATTACAAATGAAAACTGACAACTAAACTGATCGTCTAATAACAGCAGCATTTCCAAACTGAACTGATAAAGGTATCGAAACTGAGACTGAACGGAGAACTGATCTGACCGTCTAAAAGTACCTTAATAGAGTTCAGTCTAAGGTCAGTGTGGCTAACAAAAGTGGTTTTTTCTGACCAGAATGACAGTTAAGGTCTACCATTCAAAACATAAGATTTTTGCAAGTTTTTTATCATTGCGAACATCTATATTGCTTTATTAAAATAATGAATATACCCCCGAAGCGTATATCTTGAAATTTAAAATGACTTTTTAGCTGAATGCTCAACATATCGTTGGCCAATGACTCTAGGAACTTTTGGCAAGTCACCATTTCATTTCTGTTATTCTGTCACTAGTTATGTCAAATGTCAGTTATATTTATTTTTGTTGATATTCGTTTAATTGTGTATGTCCATTTTCTATGAGTTTTTTGTAGCATTTCTAGTTGTATCTCTATTCTTCCAATTACTTTTCCCACTGACATCTGACATTACTAGTGACATATAACAGAAATGAAATGGTGACATGCCAAAAGTTCCTAGAGTTATTGGCCACCGATATGTTGAGTATTCAGCTAAAAAGTCATTTTAAAATTCAAGATATACGCTTTGGGGATGTATTCATAATTTTAATGTTCACAATGATAAAAAACATGCAAAAATCTTATGTTTTGAATGGTAGACCTTAACTGTCATTCTTGTCAGAAAAAAAAAACACTTTTTGTTGGCCACACTGACCTTAGACCGAACTCCTCTATTAGGGATGTACTGGTATAGCTATTTTTATTCGTATTAGATCTTGAATTACGAAAATACACCAAGAAAACAATAAAAATCAATGCAGTTTAAGCAAAATACCCTCAAAGTGAACAGATTTACAAGAGTGAGGCATGAAATAAAGATAACAACTGTTGTTTTCAAGGTTACTTATTAAAATCTAACAGTTTTCTACAAAATTTGTTTGTTCTTTCAGGTTTCTGAAATAGCAAAGAGGGGGACTGAAATACCTTTCTGGGGGCCTGAACCCTTTTGCGGAATCAGCCCCAATGTAATATTGGAAGAAATAGGTAAAGCCGAGAAAAAGAGAAGATCTGACCATTGGAAGGATCTAGTAGGGCTTATACAATCAAATACTCTTCTGGGTGACTACAACCTGTTGAGATCAAATGAATGCATAAGTCAAAGTAAAACTGCGCTAAGAGTTTTAACAGGGTTCCTAACGGGACATTGTCGCCTGAATGGGCACCTGAAAAAGCGGAGGAAGAAGAATGCAGATTTTGTGGAATGGAAGAAGAAACCTCCATCCACATACTTTCCAACTGCACAGCACTCCAGAATCCTAGAGCTCAGCACCTAGGAGAAGATTACTGAATAGAAGAGGAACATTTACCCAAGTTGAAGCCTGCAGACATCCTAAAATTCCTCCGGGAAATAGGACTAAAGAAACTACTAGTTTCTGGGACTCTCCTCAGAAACTAAGTAGAAGTAACGGGGCACAAACATTCAGGTTTAGGACTAAATATCCTGTCCAAAAATATCTCTTCAAATATCTCTTCGCATTTCACCTTAGGAAGTATTGGATGGGAGGGATGAATGCATTGTAATGCATTCAAGAAGGGGAAGGGAATATATTGGTTGGATTCACCCTTCTTAAACCAAGTAATAGACTTGTATCTTAGCTCAGATATATTTTCAGGGATATTCTTGAACATGATTTTATTGGCTAGGGATATTTTTGGACGGGTTTTTTTTGTCAGGATATTTTTGGACAGGATATTTAGTCGTGCTACAGTTCTTCTTACAAAAAGTACACTAATTAACAAAGTAAATATATCGAGTGTCTCATATTGAACCACATATCTCCATCGATATTAGAAATATTGATAAAGCCAGTTAGTTATTAAAATACAACATGCAATATTCAGTACGTTTATTTAAAGATACAGAAAAGATAACGTAAGCGTTGTTTGTTGAAGCGTAACACGTTGACTGCCGCGAATGAAATCCTTAAATCAACGCACTATAAATACTTTTGTTAGTACCTCGCCGTCGCATGCAACTATTTTATTAGTATTTTTTTTGTCGAAAGAGCATGCAAACTTACTGTATCACGTTTAGGTGCCATCAAAGGAAAAGACTTCCTATAAGACTTATTACTACCCGCTCCTTTAGGTCTTGACCGTTTTTTAATGTTCGTTTCGTACATATCTAAACTAGTACTATCCCGATTTTTTCTGGGCAACGATGCGTTATTTTCCAGATAATTCGAATACCTTTCGGCCATTATAAAATCGTTGCAAACGTATTTAATACTTTTAAAATCCTCGGTATTATACGGGGTATAATTGTTGGTCTTGTAATCAGCTTCGAACATCGATATACTTTTGACGTAAGCTGGACGGTTGGGAGCGTGTACGACAACTCCCGAATTAAAGTTGATACTTTTTCGCAAAACTATATTTTTCAAAGATCGATTTTTGTGTAGGAAACTTTTTTGTTTCGACTTTTGCCCGCAATCGGGATGATATTTTTCGACACCGCGATAAGTGAAATTTCTTCTACAAAACACCGAGGGTTTGTAGAATCGATCTACGCTTCTTACGATGCTGTTTACGGTTTCGCGAGTGTACGTTGCGCTGAAGTGGCGGATCGGAGCGGGAGTGGATTTTTCGTAGGCGGGAGGTATGTGTGAAAAATTGCAAATTGTATCCGCATGCAATGGAGCGGTACTATACTTTAAACTACCGCCCACAGTTTCTAACTACAAAAGAAAGCAAAACCATTAAGTGCCAGAGTTTATGTTACGATACAGAAGTGAGATAAGTAATTAGTTGAAAAGAAGTTGCGGGTTATTGTTTAAATACAAGCATTAAGTAATTTTTTACTAGAGATACAATAATTAAGTCAATAACTTCCTTAGCTGATTCCGCAGGTGGTTTTACTAATAAATTAGTCAGAATTTATTCTTCCAGTGAGTTATGTTTGAAAATGTCTACTTTTAACCCGAAACATATGGTATTTAAAGCTATAATTGAAGCTACTTGTTTAAATATAACAGGAATTGGTGGGGTAGTCAAGATAGATGGAGGAAGGTGTACAAAGAATGTTCTTAGAGAGAGAGAGAGAGGAAAGTAAAAAAGTGATTCAATCTAAAAAGAAACGGATGGATACTGTAAAAGAAGATTTGAGACATAGTCCAGTAAATGAAGGGACAAAGCTCCTGCAGGCTCCGGCAGGTGTTTTTGAACGAGAAAAAACTTAACGTGATTGAGTTTACGAAGGGGGGAAATGGCCCCCTAAACCCTGGAAAACGGGTTTCTCGCTAATATTTATCTCAATATGCGATTTAGAGAATTTTTCTTCAGATAAAAAATGAAAATCGTCTTATTATCTACAGAAATGGTTCCTATCATTTTTTTCGCAAATTCGATAGTTATTGAGATGATAAGACCTAAAAGTCTCCTCATTTCAGCTGCTGCTCTGCATGTAGGAAGTCTGCTGTCTATGCAGGGGGCGGATGAATTGTTCCATAACTCGGCAAAAAATTGACATTTTCCGATGATTCAAAGTTCATCACAATGGGAAGACTCGTAACTATCATTCCATGTGACTTGCAGCTCGTTCGTACTTGACAAAAATATTTAAAAAAGCAGTCAAAGTTTTTTTCCACAAGATTTTGAGACTATTTCATTACTTTGTTCATATTTAAAAAAAAAAGTCTGGTCCCAATTTTTTTCAATAATTGAACCTTAGGAGGTCTTAAATGATCTCAGACATATTTTTAATATCTTTCTTGCGTTTTGATAAAAAATTGATTATTGTTCATTTACATTTTTCAGCCGTTTTATGGTTTTTGGTATCATACACCACTTACCGGTTTTTTAGGACTCTTTAATACTCAGGTTGGGTTCAGGTAGTAAATTCTTTATTTGTTTTTTTAAAAAGAAATTTTCTTATCAATTCTATTTTCCTTTTTTATTTTTATCACTTTAATTATATTTGAAAACTTTTAGGCCGGTCCTGTGTCCTTGCCCTTGAAATTGTTTGGTAATGAGCTAAGTTTTGCCAACCTTATCGAAATGAAAGAAAAATTAGTTTTGTAGTCGGTGAAATATTAATAAATTTATTCTTTTACTGTAAGGCGTATTAATACAGATTTGAAAAATAAATATGCAAAGACAATTTTAAAAACTCTTACTTAAATAGTCTTTCACTCCTGAACATTCATACTAATGAAAATTAACATCTAGTTCTTACACAAGTTATGCAACTCCTTTTGCATACAATATGTAAAAGGGATAATAAGCAAATTATTCTTATGCTACTGGTTGAAAACATCTGTTTTTATCAAAATGGACGATTCTACGACCACAATGATGAGAAATAAATATCAAATTTTTATTATCACCACACACATGTAAGTTGATGATTCAAATTATAGTTTATCAATTACCTTTTTTCTTCTACGTTTTGAAATTCTAATAATTACTTCCTTTTATGTTTCAGACCGCTCTGGGCCTGTCAGTTCTTGATTTTGATTGCTTCGCTCTGATTCCGTCGTCAGCTTGGAGAATTTTCAGTATAAATGGCCTCTTAGAGTTTTCATTTATGGTTTATTTGAAGGTTTCATTAACTTAAGTGGATATTTACCATATAATTTTAACAGGAACTTGTTGTAAAAGTTTAGTAACACTTTTTCACTATATATTTTCACTTTTTACTTCATTGTGACTTTAATTTTAATTATTTAAAAAACATAAAAAGAAATTTTCTTTCCAATTCTGTATCTCTTTTAGCTAAGTGACGCTTTTTTTCCCGTTTCTAATCAATAAAAACGTAATTCTTTTTTAAAATCAACAACCATGTGTCTCTTACTTTTAAGTTTTTTTATATCAGCTGACCAATCAAATTCATTTAATAATTTTTAATTTTTATTACTTGACTTGAATGTTTAATTTTATGTTCTTTTTTTATATGAAAGTTTATCATTAATGTCTTTAAATACTTCATTTTGGTTTTTATCGTTTAATTCCAAAATTTTGAAAATTATTTGACATTTGTTTTCATTTCTGTTACTAAGGTCCTTTCTTCCATTCGAGTTGACAAATCTAAGTTCACTCTTAGTTAACACTCTTTCTATTTTTACTAATGTCAGATTTTATAACCTAACTAATACATTTTTTTTCATTTTTCAGGTTCTTTCTTTTTAGATTAATCATTAGAAAGAAATTAGAAAGAAGTTATCAAGATTCCTGTTTAAAGTTCGGTTTAAAGTTCAAATATATTTCAGGTGATTTGTTTATTTTTATTTTGTCAAGTTTAATTCAAATTTTAGTTTATTTTTTATTAGTTACATAATAAATTTCAAACTGTTCTCTAGTTTGATTTATTTTTGTTTATTGATAAGAGACATTTCCCTTTTAAATAGTTTTTATTTTTAAAATTTTAT
This sequence comes from Galerucella tenella, assembly GCA_910591685.1. Classification (NCBI taxonomy): domain Eukaryota; kingdom Metazoa; phylum Arthropoda; class Insecta; order Coleoptera; family Chrysomelidae; genus Galerucella; species Galerucella tenella. Next base: position 61,334 of record CAJUYH010000101.1, on the reverse strand, counting down.
ACTGAAATAACCCTTTTCTAATGTACTTTTTGATTTTTAATAAAATCCAATCATTTTCCAGAAATCAGGGAAATTGATCACACCGGTAAAAGTCGGACTTTTTTTTAAAATAAACAAATCAATTTTTCATAACGCAAGAAAGATATTTGAAAAAAATTTCTGAGATGATTCAAGACCTCCTAAGGTTCCATTTAAAAAAAAATTAGGATAAAAGACTATTTTTTTAAATATCAACAAATTAATTAAATATTCTCAAAATCTTGTGGAAAAAAACTTTGGACCGCTTTTTTAAATATTTTTGTCAAGTACGAACGAACTGCAAGTCACATGGAATGATAGTTACCAGTCTTCCCATTGCGATGATCTTTGAATCATCGAAAATGTCGATTTTTTGCCGAGTTATGGAACAATTCGTCCGCCCACTTACAATTTAATGCATAGACAGCAGAATTCCTACAGGCAGAGCAGCAGCTGAAATGAGGAGACTTATTGGTCTCATTATCTCGACAACTATCGAATTTTCGAAAAAAAATGATGGGAACCACTTTCGTAGATAATAAGGCGATCTTCATTTTTTATCAAAAGAAAAATTCTCTAATTCGCATATTGAGCCAGAAACCAGTTTTCCAGGGTTTAGGGGGCCATTCTCCCCCCCTTCGGTCGCAATCGCGATATTTTCAGGTGTTCAGTTACTGGACTAACAGATAGGAATAGAAGATTGGGATAAGAGCGTCTTAGATTGAATAAAATGTAGAAAAATAACAAAAAAATGGGACCTATGAGGGAAGAGAAGGCATAAAACTCTATTTATATACATACAAGAATAGCACATTTTTGTATTTAAACAATAACCCCAAAAACAGTTACATAGTAAAGATTTTCTACATTCCACAACCAACAATAAAACAAAAAAAAAACAACAAATGTATCACAAAAACAATAAATACTCACGGTTGTTAACCTTTCCAAGGCGCTAAACCTTTCTTCTTGCGCCGCTGCCGATTTTTCGAACGCCTCGTGTTTCTTAATAAGATTCTCAACGTCATCTATTGTATGTCCCAATTCATGGCTCATCAAATACGGTTCTTGCGCTATCAACCACGCTTCAGCGACCGCCGCATCTCTGGCGAATTGATACACTTCGAGGATGAGTTGCAAGTTCTCCCATCTAGAAAAATCGTTATTTTAATATGTTTGAATATAAAAATTTAGTGAAAAAAAAAGATAATTTTGGTCACGACTGTCATGTACCAAATGACTTTTTAAGACCAAACCCATTTAAGTAGTTGTGTCTTAAAAAGTCATTTGGTACATAACAGTTGAATTAGATACATTAAATTATGGTACTTACCTTTCTTCCCACCTCTGCAGCACAGCGTTCCTATGATTGGTGAGCGCTACCAATTTATCCTTAATCTCGGCGCTAGCATAATGATTCCTGCTCAATAATTCCTTTCCTAACGAAATGCAAGCCGTAAAATTATCTTCTCTAGCTTCTACTTCCGCTTTCAACGTCTGGTGATTGTTCATCAACAATTCCACGCCGCTAACGTCTCTCGGTTTTTCGCTGGTATTCATCTGCCTCGTCCATTCGTCCATCCATTGCATCAACGTCCTTACCAAATTGAAGAATTTGAATAGATCGCCGGTATCGCTCAATTTACCATGTCTTTGATCGCAGGCTACTTGTAGAGCAGCCCAAGCTGCTACGACTTCTTGTTCTCTGTTTGTGATTTCTTTAGCTCTGTCTCCCGCATAACTGGCTTGGAGCTTGGCTGATTCTTCTTGGATTTGTTGGACTTGGGATTGTAGGGTTTGTAAGTCTTGAAGGAAGTTTTGGTGTTTGCGTTGGAGGGCGTTCACTGCGCCAGCGTCTCTTCCCAATTCATCCGACATGGATACCTACAATTATAATTTAAATACGCTGCAATACTTTTTTGTTATTCCCTTACCTGTTTTTCCACTATTCTACTCAATACATCCTTACAATCGTGGAAGAATTTGTGCAACTCCCTAGAAGCAGCCAGCATCTGCGTTCTAGTTTCGATCAACTCGAGTAAATCTTGCCAAGCTTCGTTCAAACCGTCTTTCCATTCTGCTATTAACGCGGAATCGGAATGTCCTGCTGCTATCAACTGATCGGCTACATCATTAACGGCTTGCACTCTTTCGCTTCCTATAGCTTCGGTGTCGTGTGCAAATTCTTTGAATCGTTCCCACAGTAAAGTAACGTGATCGTAATCTTGACCTAGTTCGTGTGATGATGCCACTACTTCTCTATCGGCTATCCATTGTTCCAAATCTCCTACATCCCTATTCAATAAGAACAATTGTAGAGCTTCATCTAATTTGGCTCGTCTTTCTCCGGCTAGGTCTTTGAGTCCGGCGTACAGTTTGTCGAGCTGTGATTGTTTGACGGCTACTTGTTCGGCTAACGGATGACCTTCGGCTGCTAAAGCTCTGACTGTTTCTCCAAGTGATCTAATTGTGTCTGCGTAATCTTCAACGGCGGCTTCGAGGCTTTCGTGTTTCTTCATGCAATTGCGCGCGGAGGTTTCGTCTTTACCACGATCTTCCACCATCATGTATAATTCTTGTTCGCTCATCCAGCTTTCGGCTTCGTTGGCGTCGAAGAGGTATTGCTGGGCTCTCTCGTTTCTGAGGAGGTTTTCGCGACGCTTTTCGATGGCGTCTTTTAGTTCTTGCCAAGCTTTGTGGAGTTCGTTTATTAATCGGCTGAATTCTCCAGAGTCTTCGTGACCTAAAGCAAAGATATAAGTCAAGACAAATCAAAGAATAATAATAATAATTAATATAAATATACCAACCTTCGTCAATAAGTTTTTGTCCATTATTGCAAACAGTATTAATCCTAGGTTCGTGGTTGTCGACTTCTGTCTGTAAAGATTGATTCTTCTTCTCCAGCATGTGTACTTGGAAGAGACTGTTTCCATATTCGGTGGCCAAAGCTTGCGGCATTTTTTCTGCGATCCATAAAAGTTCGTCTTCAACGTCCCTTCTGAATTGTAAAGCTTCTTTCTTTTTTTCTAATATCCTTTGTCTTTCCACGAGCGGTTCTTTGAGTTGCGCGAAACGTTGTTCCACTTTGGTTTTCTTGACTTTAATTTCTTCCATGTCTTTTTCTGGAGCGGCTGTTTCCAAATGTTTGGTCTGTTTTTCGAGTTCGCCTACTTGTCGGGCTTTGACTGCCATTTGAGTTTCTATCATCTAAAAAGGTGTATGAATAATTAAAAAAAAAAAATAGTGTTTATAATCAAATTTAGAATATATATTATAAAAAGGGTTGCAATTACTGACATATATATGAGGAAAACATTTGAAAGAGAGAGAAGAATAATTGTTCGCAGTCAGCTGTTGCCAAATGTATCTGTAAAATTATTTTTATCGGCAACAATATTAAATACCAATAATTATTGTTAAATCGAAAGCAGAGAAACAAGCACATTAGAGAATTAACGTTTAATCATATTGTTAATAATAAAAAGTCACTTTTCTAATTATTATTACTACATACTTAGCACTTTAGCTTTTTCATAGTTAAACGTGGCAATATCCAATGTTTTCGACAGCATTCCTTTCACGGCTTCAGATAAACTTGCCAAAGTATACTATTCGTAATAAAAGTAGGTTATTCTCAACACCAAGGTTTTTAAGCATCTGTCACTTGAGTACTTTGACGTTTTTCTTAAATTTTTCAATTAAACGTCTGTGAATATCCAAATTTTGTGTATATAAATTCCCAATTTTTTGGTATACTCGGTAGGAGAAGAACAATTGTGTGTCATACGTGCTGAAAGCGGTTTAGCAGCTCTTAAATATCAGCTGTTCTCGTTTCGCAACGCTCGTTCGTGCTTCTAATAGTATTGGGCTGCTAAAGCATATGATACAATGTTCTATTACGTCTAAGTAGTGTATTTATGAAAAATATAAGTTCTAGCTGGTATTACCTAGGTTTTTTCTTCTACCCCCCGGACGATATTCTCAAGCGCATTAACTCGAAAACTGTGTAAAATGCACACGACAAATTTAATCGCAACATTTTCAATTAAAGATAATATTACTTCCTATTTGTTCCCTTAAAAAAACACATGCGATTTATTTGTTTCAAGAAATTATCGAAATTGCATTTTTACATATACATTTCCTCGTTGATTAGAGTATAGTTTGATTTTTATTTTGTGTGCTATCATTGATATAAATTGAGTCAACATTTTATTGTTTTTGTGCTTCCTTTCTTGATTTCTTTAGTTGGAACAACTAGAAAACTAAGTTTCTATAAATACTCCGTTTCATCCTACATCCGTCAACAACAAAATATGTAAAAGTAAATTGCACGAAAAATATAATACCTAGGTATACGACACCCTTATACCATTCTTAAGACGACATTTTTTTGAATATGTAGAATTATTAAAATACAGGGTGTTCCATTTAAAATAAACCTGATACTGCACATTTAATGATCTAATAATGAAACTGAAAACTCTGTACACCCTGTGAAGAGATATTCAGTACTCAATCGTGGAATACATTCATCGAATGTCCAACTATTTAGATGTAAGGGAAAATTTGCTAGAATTTTTTATATCAATGAATTATTAATTTTTTTTCGAAATTTTAACATTTTTAAAAAAGTCAGCATAAATCGGAACCCTCTGTATTTAGGTATAGGGAACCAATATGAAGGAGTATTATATTTTCTAGGGGAAATCAGAAAATGCAATAAAATATAGGGTGTTCCATAAGAAAAAATATAACTTTGATACGCCACACTTTATTGGAACACCCTGTTTATTTCAAAATATTTTCAAATTATAGTTTAAGTTGGAGTGAGATTTGTGGTGTAAAAAGATTTTTCAAAAAAATTATATTTTCTTCGATATTTGTCCGGTCCCGGACTTTTGCCGAACTCTGTAGAAGACTCTTAACACATCTTATCTGCTGGACAGTTAATAGAAGACTCTCAATAACTCCAAAAACCCTGATTTGCTGAATTCTACTGGAGGCGGGGCAAATAATTAACGGTCAAATTCTTTAAGAGTGGTTGAAATGAACAAGTGTCCCACATCAAACAGAAAAGCGGCATAGAAATATCAACAGAAAAGGCTATAAATCTTAGAACAAAGGGTAGGGACGTGTGCACAGCACAATGTTGTTTTCATTTTTACGTTTTTTTAGAACGGCGCAACGTAGAAAAGGGGTTTTAGCGATATTCGTTTTATAGACAAAGGCGTAGAAAAAGGGTTTGAAAAGAAATTACTTGAAAGTTAATGATAGAGCTAGATACAAATAACGTTACAGCTAATGGGGAAATTTTTTAAGAACGAACAATAAGAAGCCTGTCATACAAGGTATAGCGAGGAAGACCGAAACAAATATAAGATAGTGTTATAAGGAGAAATAATGAGAGAACTTTCGACACTTACTTGTTGTTTTTGCATGAGAATATTGACAGATGCCAAATCGGATCCGGTGTCGTCGCTTTCGATTTGTTTTTCGAGTTCGTTCATCCAAGAATCGATATCGTCACAAGTTTGATGTATAAGAACTTCGCGATTGGCGTCGAACAAACGTTCTCCCTTTTCTTTCGTAGTTTGTTCCAAAACGTCGAACTGATCGACCATATCTTCGATTTTCGGTTGGATATGACTAGCGTATTCCGGTTTTTCTTTAGCCAAATCTTCGGCGGCTTTTTGCAAGTTATGAAGACGTTCTTTGTTAGCGGCAATTTCGGCTTCGAACGCTTGATGTCTGGTCCATTTGGAATGAACGGTTTTCGCGGATCTGTACGTTTCATCTTGTGCAGTAATATGTTTTTCTTGTATCCATTCCCCTAATTCGTCGCAGTCTCTTAAGAATTGATGGAGTTCTAATTGATCTCGTAGTCGTTCGAGAAGAGACTGTGCTTTTTCTCTGTTAGCCAATCTACGTTCATCGATATTATCAGCTCTCTTCGCTATTTTATCGGTAGCGAAATGTCCTTCATCTGATAATCTTCTAGAAAATTCAACAACACCGTTAATTTTGTCGTCGTTAGCTTCCATTGTAGCGAGGAAAGCTTCGTGTCGTTTCAGCGAATTTTCCGCTTGTTCTAACGTTGTAGGACTTTCATCTTTAGCCAAAGTATGTTCTTGTTGGTTAAGTATAACTTCAGCTTGTCTAGCATCTCTATCGAGTAGTTGCAAACTTAGAGATTGGGATAGAAGTTGCTGTCTATTCTCCCACATTTGGTGTATTTCATCCCAACCGTCTTTCAAAGCCTTCAAACGTTCTCTCAAGAACATATATTGAGGATCATCTTGCGTACTAGGTTCAGCTGTGATTCTTTCACCGTATTCCATCATTTTAGAATAATCAGGAGTGTAATTGTCGATTTCTTCTCTAATAGCTTGATGTTGCGAAAGGAGTTTCTCAGCTTCGGATAGAGAACTTGGTGTGTCTTCTGAAGCTATATCTGTTTGAGTTTTGCTGAGCCAAGCTTGGAAGTGATCCAAATCTCTTAAGAATCTGTGTAAGTCACCAGCTTCTTCCAGTTTAGAATCGCGTTCCTTCAACATTTGGGTTAGTTTTTCCCAAATTATTTGAATTTGAGCGATGCGTTCTCTAATAACAGCAGCTTCTTCGGGATGTTCACCTTCGATAGCTTCTGCTTCTTTTTGTAGTGATGTAAGTTTAGCTTGAATCGCAGCTAGATCTCTCTCCATACCGGATAAACGACGCTGCAAGGTCATTATACCGGTAAGATCCATTTCCAAGCTATCAGTAGTTTGGAGTATTCTTATTTTATCTTCGATCCACGTGGTAGTTTCGCGGCATTCAATGTGGAATGTTTGTACTCCGTGCGCAGAGTTGAGTTCTTCTTTTTTAGCTTCAGCTTTTTCTCGTAACTCGGCCCATTTTTGATTCAAATGGTTTTGTCTGGCAGTAATTTCTTCGCTATTGGGGTGTTCCACGTGCAATAATTGACGAGCTAGTTGGTTAACTACCGCAACGCGTGACGCGTTACTATTCATCTCTTTTTCAAAGCCGTCGTAGCGGTGTTTCATTATCTCAACGTCTTCGATATCTCTAGCTGGGATCATCGTTTGCAGCATACGATCCTTTTCGTTGATCCATTGTTCGACACCGTCGCCTTCGGATATTAGTTTGTATAAACTGAGTGCGTCGAGTAAGCGTTGCTTTCTAAGTTTAGCCAATTCCAGTAGTTCTTTGTATCGGTTGTCGATGGAAGCGAGTCGTTTGGATACTTCGGGGGAATTGGAAACGTCGGGTCCTAGAGCTTCGGCTTGTTGGTGTAGAGCGTCGATTACGCTGACGTAATTTTTGAGTTCCTCGGTAACATCTTTGTGTTTTTTGAGTAAAGATTGTGCGTTACCTTCATTTTGACCGACATCTTCGCTTGAAACTAATCTTAAAGTGTCCAACATCCAAATATCGATGTCGTCTGCGTCGGCGAATAGTTGATGGTAATCGACAGCTTCTTCGAGGCGTTTTCTACGGTAAGCAGCTAAGTCTAAGAGGTGTTTCCAAGCACCGCGGATTTCGTTTAATCTTTCTTGGATCTTTTCAGCACCAAAGTGTCCTCCGTTAATAAGTTCTTCTCCAACACCTAAAGCGGTTTCTAACTGGGATTCATGAGCTGATAATTCGTTTTCAAGTATCTTATGTTTGCTAAGAAGAAGATTAACGGTTGTAAGATCGTGTCCGATATCAGAAGTTGAAACGATTTGTTCTTTTTCTTTGATCCAATTATCTTCATCGGCCATATCCCAATAGAATTGCCAAAGTTTTTTACTTTCTTCCAATCGAGATCTTCTTTCCACTGCTAATCTTACTAATTGAGCGTAAGCTTCTTGTAATTGTTGTACTCTTTCCAACACCAAAGTTGGATCGCAAGGTTTGTAACCTTCTTCGTTTTCTATATCGACGAATCTTTGTGATTGACTAGCTACTGCTTTGACTCTGTCTCCTAAAATGTTAATATCGGCTTCTAGTAGGTTGTGTTTTTGTAGCAAATCTTCGACTCCCATTAAATGTTTACCATAATCGTCGGTTAGGAGACGTTGTTTCAATTCCTCCATGGCATCGAGAATGTGCAGCATTTCTTGGAAGTTTTGTTGTAGTTGTAGTGAGGTATCTAGTCGGTTTCTACGCGCTCTAAGCAATTCCAATAGATAATTCCATAGTCTTAGGACGTTTTCTTTTCTGGCGCTGATTCGTTCCATGTCGTGGTAGTTTTCGGTTTCTAATTCCCCGGCTACGGATACTACAGCTTGGACTCGTTCTTCGTAAGCGAATATATCGGTTTCGATGGCTTCGTGTTTTTTAGCTGCAGCTTCCACAGCTGCTAGATCTTGACCGAAGTTATCTTGGGATACGAGTCGTTGATTTTCGCTTAACCAAGTTTCTCTCATGCTAGCTTTTCTGTTGAATCTAGCTGCTAATTGTTCTAGTTTTTCTTGTCGGATTAATTCTTCTCTTAGAGCTAATTCTCTTTCGTGTTCTGACTTTTCTAGTCTTTCCCAAGCTCTGTTAATATCGGAAATCATTTTTCCTTCTTTGGGAGTATAGGGACGTTGGTTGTTTGCTCGCATTTTAGATTGGAGGGTGAAAAGGAGGATTTCCAAGTTTCCTTTTTCTACAAACTTGGGAGGTTTTTCAACGATTCGGTAATTATTGAATTGTCCTAGTTGAGCTTGAACGCCTACTAAAGAATTAGCGAACTGTCTATCTCCTAGAGATATAATGGTAGTTTCGATCCAAGCTAGTAAATCGCTGGTTAGTGATTCGTATTCTTTGATCATTCGTTCGTTCTCCATCGCTATTCCCACTACTTTTCCGATACGTTTACCTTGTACAGTTTCTTGTTTCATTTTGCTGAAGTAATGGTAATATGTTACTACGTAAGTTATGATGGATTTTTCGTCTGGTTGTTCGACGAAGACATCTTCGGCGTCTAGTAGTTTGGTGAGGCCTAATTTGTCTTCGGCTACGTTAAATGCGTTGTTAAGGTTGTGGATGGGATTGGATTTGGATAGTTTTTCCAAATGGATCAAGTCCGGACGATGTTTGTGGATGAGAGCGTTGAAAGCGAGTCCGTCTCTCCATGACGTAGTGAAATTTCTAACGTTGACGTTATTGTAGCCGGCAGTCTTCATTTGACACCACAAAAGAAGAGCGTCTTTAGCGGATTTGGTTTCTTGGTTGTCGGTTTCTTCGATTGTGATATCTTGGATTTGGAAGCGAAGGATTATGGTCCAGATGAGACCTAAGGAAAGTCGGGGATTTCCATCTACGATATCGTGGGAGCCCATGTTTTCTAGATGAACGCGTTGTTCTCTTAAGAATTGTAATGCTTTGTCTACGTTTTCTAGGCAGTGTATACGCATTTTTCCTTTGGTAGGACGGGGCAGTCGTTCTCCGGACAATACTTCTAATAGTTTTATTAAATTTTTGCCGTCTCTCATGTCGATATACAAATCCGCGATACGTGCATTCACTCGAACTAAATGTGAGTTCACCCATTTCTGGAAAGTTTTCTTTTGGACGCTCTCTCTTTCGTCTGAAAAAAATAATTGTTATTTAATGCAAATTCTTGTGATATACGACAAATTAGTAAGCTTGGCAACACCGCAATTAATAATTAATACATTTTGTGTATTCACATTTCCAATGAGGCAAAAAGTACTTTCGTCACTAAAACAAATTGTTTTTGTGTAATGTGGGTTTTGACTAATTTTATTTTTCATACATTCACAGAATTCGAGTCTTCTGTCGGGGTCGTCATCCGAAAGGTGGTGCACCATTTTTAACTTGTATGGATGAAATTTATTTTTAGCCAACACTCTCTGAGCTGTACTTTTACTTACTTCACAGATAGACGCAACTTTAGTTGAAGAGGAAGTAGGGTTTACTACCATTTCTGCAACTACATCAATTTTTGACATCTTGAACACTACCTGTTGCTTCAAACTTGTGAAGAAGCTCCCTCAAATAAGTTACCATTCGTAGAGAAGTTTACAACACTTTATTTCCACCCTCCAAATTTTAATTATGTAAGTGTAGCCGTTCAAAAGATACGAGGGGGGGAGGGGACTTTTGAATAGCACTGTATACAGGATGATACCCGTTCATTAGTGTAGCAAAGCTCAGTAGAGCTGTTATGATGAAAGATAAAATAAATGAAAATATCTCAAAAACTAATAACTTGAGTCATCTTGGCAAAAAAATGTGCTAGTCTCTGAATTTTTGTACAAATCTATATTTTGGAATTACAAAAATATCAAAAAATAAATAAACATGGCAACACCGCAAATGTAAAATCTGTACAAATATATCAACATTATTATCCATACTATCCATCAACAAAGAAATTATTATGATAATGTTTTCAGATTTTTCTTCCACTATATATACAGGGTGTTTGATTAATGTGACAAAGCACGGTTTAAAAATGAAAATTTCACAAAAACTAATATCTTAAGGTATGAAATTAGAAATAATGTAATAATACTTTTCGAAAATGATATGAAATACATTTAAAATTATGGGGAAGATAATATACCTGAGTTTTGACCCACCATGTATTTGATTTAATAAATATTTGCAAAATTATTCTTGTTTATAAATGTTGATGATCATTCATTATCTTTGGCTTCAATACATTTTTATTATTTCACTCCTATCCATTTATACAGGGTGTTAAACTTGTTATAATTTCGAACTTTGATCTGGCACCGAGTTATGGAAAACCCTGTAACATTGTAACTAATTTTTTTAAATATAAAGCTTGAAAAACTGCCTACAGTTTTCATATTAATTGACCTTCTAAGCATTATCAGAGTATCCAATCACCCTGTATATAAATTTTCCATTGATAAAATAATAAATTCTCTTTTATATATAGACAGAAAGTCTTTTAAAACACATTAGTAAATTAGTAATCTAATCTTATTTAATTTTGAGATAAAATAAATGGACTATTATGGATAAAGTATGAGTATGCTTCAATTAGTTTTGACGGTTATCAGTGAAATAAGAAAAGTGACATCCAAGTATCATTTTTCAAATAAAATTACATAAACCAGGATGTCCCAGACTTGTTTATGACGCCAAGGAGTCTGCAATTATGGGGTTTATAAACGGTTAACATTTTCAATTCCCAACTTTAGAGTTCTATTTGTAAAGTTAGTGGATGTATATAATTTTCACTATACACTGTGTTATTTAAGATGCGACATAGGGATTCCTGTACAAAATTGTCAAACGCTAGCCAACTTTTTTAGCAAATAGCGTTCATGAAAAATAATAACAGATATGGAAAGGACGTTGATAAAGAAGTTCAAATGCACTTTTAATTTTCTTAAAATCGCTCTGGTTTAATAAAAAATGGATAGTTATGTTTAAAAAAGTCGAACTCCATTTTCATAACATTTTCGGATGATCTTAATAGGTGATGGCTAACATGGTAGTGCACGGTATTATTTAAAAGTTAAACCTGAAGTAAGGCGGTCGCTTCGCCTCCGAGATGAAATTTTTTTCGTTTTGTTTTTCGTTCTTTTTTCACAATTTTTGAAACAAATAACTTGCTTTATTTTAAATTTAATGTTTTTTAGACTAATGTTCAAACTGACTTCGGACAAACTATACATAAATAACTACACCAATAGGCGTAGAAGGGTTCATTGATTAAAAAAGAAGGAAAAAAATAAAGTTTCAAAGTGATATTTCCTTTGGCGGCAGAAAATTCAAATACAGGGTTATTCATTATAATTACCCATTTATCGAAGTAAGCTATGAAAATGACAACTAATATGTTTGATAATTGACATTTTTAAGATGAAGTAATTGAAATGGTTTACAGAGAGGTGAAAGATTTAATTAATAATAATAATATACAAGTGCTTAAAGCAAGGATTCAACTTGAAATTAACAAACTAAATGAAAATAATGAAATCATCTGCAATGTTATGATAAATAATATAAGAAGGTGTTATCAATTATGCATTAACAATAATAGTGGACATCTCGAATATCTTTTATAAGTTATTATTTATAAATTCTCTTAAATAAATCTTTGTTTTCTGTTTTGAATAGGTATATATTTTGACTTTTTCTTTCTTACTGAGAAGCATTTTAATTACTTTATATGAAAAATGTCAATTATCAAACATATTAGTTGTCATTCTCATAGCTTACTTTAATAAATTTTCTTTTTCATATTTACAGTAATTATTACTAAAACTAAGATTAACAACATTTCATAACTCAAAAACAGTACAAGGAAGGGGTAACATATTATATATTTTTGAAATCAGAAAAAAAGACCATTCCAAAAATGTGAAAATATATCATTTAAACCCATTTAAAAAAGAACTATTATTTTTTGTATCTCCTTAAATTTGCACGCTACTGAACTTTTGATAGAATATTGAAAAAATTCAGCTGTAACCAAACAACTTTTTTTCTAAAAGTTATAATAACGATGATAGGGGTGGGTAATTTATAATGAATAACCCTTTACATATTACGATATAAAGGTGTGTCGTTCAGTGACAGTGGGAAGTTAGGTTACAAAATGAATTAAAAATATTAAAAAAATGGGAAGTAAATACAAGTCAATACATAATTCTTGGCAAAGATATAGACACATTTTTAAGCAAAAACTTATAAACTGCAGTACGGACAGACTTTTGTTTGGTCCATAATTCTGCACTTGGAGTTGGGGTGTAGGTAAATTGCGCACAGTGGTCAAGAAGTTTCCCAAATTTGGGAAGGGTTCGTCAGGTAGTTGCAGCCAGGGGATTAAGTCTCTGCATAGGTAAATTGCACACAGCGGTCAAATTGTATCCTTAGTCCATACAAATATCAGAAAATAAGAAATAGAAAACTAAAGAAAATAAGAAATAGGAAACTAGAAAAAAAACAAGAAAACCCATGCCCAAACCCGGTTGATCGAAGTGTAAATGCAAAAACTAAACTGATCTATGTACCTACGCCTCAAATTGTTATCGTTAAGTCATTAGGGGATAATCCTTTGAATCTCTGGTAATTTTTAAAATTCGTGGAATCGGTAGAAAGTTGTATGCCATTTACCTAGACCCTCTTTAGGGTAACTTGTGCGCAATATACCTATAAAAAAGAAACATTTTGGGTATACCTGGCTACAAACTGACATCTGTGCGCAATTTACCAACCCCGGGCTTTTGATTTCCTGTCTTTTACCTTTCACAAAAAGGTGCATCTATCTGAGGAAGATGGTGAATGCTCTAAATTTCGGTGTTCTGTCTTTATACTCAGAATGTTCTCAATAACTAGTAGCAGTTCAATTGGTAAATATACCGAAAACACAACCCGGGGTACAACTGTACCCCAAAAACATAAGTTGTCGTTACAAAAGACAATTAGAGCGCACATTTCCATGATGCCAAGTGTTACGAAATTAAGCCTGGGGTACACATGTACCCCCGGTAGCGTTCAAGGGTTAAATATCATTTTTGTTAAAATGACTACCTGATAGTACTATAGTTTGGTAAGTTTATCTGAAACTACGGGGCATCGGTAAGAGGCGAGGAAACATGGCGCCTATCTGACATAAACGTGCAAATGGCGTACGGTACCTGAAATTACAAATGTCACTGACAATACCAACACCACCAATCACCAATTATGTAGTTCGGAGGGTGTGGTCATTATGGTTTTCGCACAACGCTGCCAGGGCTTGAAGAAGCCCATAGCAAATTTGGAAAAATATATAAAATATAAATTGGAAAAATAATAGAAATAGAAAAAATCCAAGGAAACAAGCACATTAAATAATTAACGTTTAATCACATTGTTAATAATAGAAAGTCCCTTTTCTAATTATCATCGCTACATACTTAGCACTTTAGCTTTTTCATAGTTAAACGTGGCAATGTCGAATGATTTCGACTGCATTCCTTTCACGGCTTCAGATAAACTTGCCAAAGTATACTTTTACCTATTTTTTACTTTTCAAAGGCAACTCCCAACTACTATCTACTTGCCAACGCATACCACAACACATTCCTCAGAAATTCATAACAACACATTACCTCGTAATTCCTTCACGAATTTATCATAGTAGACGATTTGGTTATCACTGGTATTGTCTTCGCTCATACCCATTAATGTCATCTTTTAACGACTACACAAACATAGGACATTTCACAAACTGAATTGGTTCAATATAAGAAGAAATAAACTCAATTTTATGATATTCAGGCAGGAAGCTATATGGTTTTTGATAAACCGAAACGAGATAAACTTCACTAATATTGTAAATAATATTTATCACCAAACGGTAACATAACGTGCAATAAATACAATCGCGAAGCGACGAGAGTGAAAAATTATAATTATTATACAGCGTGGACCCCGTAATATTTTCTAAAGTGAAACCCAAAGTATACAAGGTTGGGATGAAGTATGGAATGAGTAATTATTAGACCAGTCGGTATGGGTCATTTTAGACCAAAACTAAAAGTAATTAGCAATACGGCTGATTTTTTTTTATAAGTACCTTGAAGTATGTAGATTAATATAAAAAAAAATTTACCAGTCTATCGATTTCAAAAATTAGGAAAAAAAAATCAAAAAACTTTTTTTTCGAAATTTTTCAATTATTCACGCTGGGAGGAAGGTGGAGAAGAATAAAAAATACCACCGTGGAGGGGAAGTGTTTTGCAATAAAAAGTTCTTTTGCGTTTTTTTCGTCCGATCAATGGTTTGTCCGTAAAAAATTCGGTAAACTAAGTATGTGTTCCGCATCCGCGCGACTCTGCTGCACGGCGGAAAAAAATATAAATATTCAATCAGAATTTTTTTTCAATATTTGGTAAGAGGTTAAGTTGTAAATAATAAATAAAAGGTAATAAATTAATTTTTACAAATTTTTATTGGAAAAAGGTATGAAAGAAAATATGTCTTAAAATAATATATTGTAACGTTTATTCTAATTTATATTTACAATTAATTTATATTTAATCCTTATTTAATAATTTATATAATACACTAAACACACACTAACTATAATTTATATGAGAGTCACTTAATAAACACTTTATCGAGGCGCGATTGCTTTCTTTCAGTATCAACACTAACTGACTAACTAACTCCGCTGCGATGCTCGTCGCCTATTTATACTCGCACGTCTTGTAGTTCTAGAAAACTCTCGAAGTTCTGGTGGATGCGCTGGGTTTTTCTAGATGTTACATATTCCAGATTATTCTCGAAAATAAGGCGGAGGAGCCATAGTCGTATCATATGGGAATTTCACTGGGGGCACTAATTGAGCACATTAATGCAGCAGCTCGCGTAACAATATTAATCATCTTTCATACATTTTCACTATATACATTTTGTTCGTTGAATATTATTCTTTATATTAGAGAAGTATCAAATTTTATTTTGAAAAAATAAAGAAGATTCCTACCCGAATCTATAAAAATTGCTATTTTCGCTTATAATATACAAAAAATCATTGAATCCAAAAATGTATGTGAATTAATTCATTTTGTAATTATATATTCTTGATCTTAGAAGTTTCCCCAACTACGGAAACTCCATTAAAATTACTCCAGTTTTATCAAAGTTACAGTATTTAATATATATTTTCTTGTAAATTCAAGATTCTTAACATTTACACAATATTGAAAAGTGCCGTATTTCGTAATTAGGAAAATTAATTATCCGTAAATTTTATCTATGGAACAGACCTCCTAAATAACAGTTTCCATCTTTCGAAAAATTGTTTCAATGCCACCTTATTTTATATAATATATTTTTTTTATTGGTAAACCATTTTACCTATTTAAAGCTCGCCTCAGCGTGTTTAAATCGAACTTTAAAACACGCGCGTGTTTAAAAGTTACCGTGGTAACATCAACAACTCGAGAAACGAAGTCTAAATCTATGGTCTAAATCATGTCTAAATGACAATTTTTTTATTATTGATCTGACAGGAGTAGTTTGTAACGTCAAAAATTTATTCGAACAATATTTAACAATGTCAAATTTATAAATTAAAATGGAAAGTGCCGTTGGTATTGTTTGAAATATTCATATTTCGATTTTTCAAATCTTAGGAAATGGTATTTAAATTAATAGGTACTATTGACATTCACAGAACTCAATAAGGTTGAACTTCCATCAAAATACAAATTAGTTTATGCTTTTCTCATTTCCATGACAATGCAAGGTATACATCATATACATCACGAATTCAACCAATCAACATTTAGTTTATATTTTCATCTATGATTTCTATTTCTTGTTGTTGTAGTAATTATAGACCAGTATTTAAAATTTCAAAGTGCACCAATAAAAAAAATAGCGTAAAGTATTCGTGGATAACTGGTCATTAAAACACTTGCTCTATTTCGGAAACATCGCGCGTGTTTTAAAGACCTTAATATCCACTTATACTTTAATATACTATTTTATTGAGATACTTGGTTTTTGATTAGAATATAATATTTATATTATATTTGAGTAATTTGCTATAAATGATTATGTGCTATGACAAAGAAAATGCCATCTTAAAGACGACACTTTCCTCTTCAAAACGCCTTTTTTTAATTATTTATATCTACTTCCCCTTACACGGTGGTATTTTTCATTTTTCTCTACCTTCCTCCCAGTGCTAATTATTGAAAAATTTCGAAAAATTTTTTTTTTAATTTGGGAAATCGATAGACTGGTAAACTTTTTTTTATATTAATCTACATACTTTAAGGTCCTTATGAAAAAAAAATCAGCCGTATTGCTAATTACTATTATCGTCTGTCCTATATCTTTTAAACGAGAAGATCGATATTTATGAAAATTTGCAGGTAAGTGCAATAGAACAAAATGCATCTGATGTACATTTTTTTGTTAATAATATACATCCGGTTTAACTAGAAATGCCATCAACTTCTTTAATTGAAATGGGACACCATATATATTTTTTTACAGATTTTGAAAGAGCTTGTTATTTTCAATTCTGCAGAAAAGATATTAAAGTGAAAAGTATCATCCGTATAAGGTACAGTTGGTTCAAGATTTGTCAAACGATGATTTTGACAGACGGCTGGAATTTTGCTAACGGCTAATGGACATCTGTAATGTCGACGAAAATTTTGCTTATAACACAGTTTTTTTCCGATGAGGCAACTTTTTGTTTAAATGGAACAGTTAATCGCCATAACTCTAAGTATTGGTCAAATGAGAATACTCATTGGATTCATAAGGCACATACCCAGCAACCACAGAAGTTAAATGTTTGGATGGGAATTGTCGAAAATAGGCTCATAGGCCCATTTTTATCGACGGAAACTTGGATCGAAATTATTCCTGCAATTCAACAGAATGGGCAATTACCAGAAAATGTTCGGTTTCAACAAGATGGAGCACCTCTCCGCTATGAAAGACGGGTTAGTGATTTTCTGGATGCGAATTCTCCAAATCGATGGATTGGACGTAGAGGATTCATAGAGTGGCTTGCTCGTTCTCCGGATCTTAGCCCGTTAGATTTTTTTCTTTGGGGTTATCTTAAATCACGTGTTTACGTTAGACGACCAGCAAACTTGACAGGAAAAGAGACAAAGAATTATTGATGAATGTGAACTAATACGTGGAGAAGTCTTGGAAAGAGTTTCTCAAGAATTTGTTAATAGGATGGCATATTGTCAGCAAGTAAACGGCGAGCATTTTGAACATTTGAAGTAATTTTGTTTCTCATTTTTCTAAAATAATGAAATGTACACCTATTGTACAACTAACAGTGAGTTACAAAATTGTTTTACAGTAAACTCAGTATGTATGAATTCAAAATAACAAGCTCTTTCAAAATCTGTAAAAATATATAGGGTGTCCCATTTTAATTGAAGAAGTTGATGGCATTTCCGGTTAAACCGCAAGTATATTATTAACAAAAAAATGTACATCAGATGCATTTTGTTCCATTGCACTTACCTGCAAATTTTCATAAATATCGTTCTTTTCGTTTAAAAGATATTCACTTGGTTCCATACTTTATACCAACCCCCTAAATAGCAAGTTACGCCAATGGTTAGTTGTAAAATGACATCTCCGTAATGACTCAGTTAGTGACAACACATGTTTTATGATTTCTTTAACAATTTATTTTGGATTATTTAACATTCTTAAGTGAACACAGACCAAAAGGATATGGTTAATTAGACATAAGACAGGTCTATTTACGTATAGGGACACAAACCAGATACTTAACAGAAAAAAACATTGGATTTTAGAACGCAGATCTTCTAAAACACTAAACTGACTTAGAAAATATTATACAGGTTTCAAAAAAAGTGTTATGTGTACAAAAATTAATTTTTCTTGATAATGGTAGCTGGAAAGCAACCGAAACGTTGAAATAGAAAAATATTGTGGTTTGATTTCCAAAAAAATAAAAAGAATAAATGAATACAGAAACTCTCCTGTCATAGGAGAAACTACAACGAGAGGTGATTTTCAGTAGATTTAGCTCAAATTACCTTAATCCGATAATGCTTCCTAAGGGAGCTACAGCCATTTGAAGAATACCTCCTCATATGAGTTTTTTTTTCAAATTATTCAAAAATAACGTTACTTAAAATATTGTTACGAACTAACTGATTCCGAAGCCGGTCCTGTCGCAAACTATGAATTCGACCTTTCTAGAAAGGTTCTTTCGCAGGTAATATCCAGACTGTTCTCGAACAACGTACCAGGCCATACATTGGTCTATCGCGAATGTTCTCGATTTATAAAGTACACGCAGAGGTGGTGAATTCAAGAAAGTTCTAGAGATTCGAGGGGCTATATATACGCGGATTTCAAGTGAGTCGAGGAGTTGTTCAGTATACAGTGAGTGAACAGAAAGTGAATATAAATAGTGTTGAAGATAAATTAGGACAATTATTATACCGAGTGAAGATAAATTAATAGACATTAAGTAGTGTGTATATAAATTAAGTTTATTATAGTGTGTAAGTGTTTCTTTAATAAATCAATAGTAATTAGCCATAGTGAGTGTATAATTTCATCCCACGTTAAAAACTGTTTAAATAAATAAGAAAAACATTACAGTATTCAAACTTGGTATAATCAATCAACAGTTACGGACCAGTGGTTCGCTGTAAATAAATTTTTTTCAGATCCATAACAAGCGTGTCAGTCGGGGGGACCAACAGGTATTTTTATTAATAAATTTTTAATTCCAAGTTTTTTATGTATCCGACACCGAATTTGGAAAATTCAAGATATTTTTCATAAAAATTTTCTCTTATTTCAAATCGATATCATGAACTGTTTTCGAGAAAAATAAATTTAAACTTTTTGTGTATCTTAAATAAAATCATGATGGATTATAATATTAATTTATAATTTCCAAAACAATAGGTCTATTGAATAAAAAAAAAGTATTGGCTTCTACTTCCTCTTATTTAAGTATTTTCTTAGTATAAATTGAATAAAAGGTCAGTGACTACTTCATCTAAAAGGGATTACTTATGGCCATAAGCAAACTCTCCTGGTTTGAAGTAGTTACTTAAAATATAAGGATTTTTCCAGTACTGACTTCTTTTTATTTGATTAAAAATAATTAGTAAGTTATAACTTGACGATTTTTAAGGTACCTATAAAGCATCCATTTTTCCTACGGTAGTTGCTAGTATATTGTTAAACATGGTGGACTTCATAAATGTTTGTAACAGGAAGAACTATAGGAAGAGAAGAAGCATCAGCCAAATCTAAGCTCTTTAAAGTGAAAGTGTAGACTATATTTCGGATTATTTTTTACCAGAGAAAGATGAATTCAGAGGAGGTGCACTTGCATCTCGGCAAAAGATGGAGATATTCCTACGATATGTTAGTGATACCGGATTTCAAACAGGTATTGGTGAAGATTTTGGCGTTCATCATACTACAGTATGCAAAACCATAAGTGAAGTAGCTGATTGTATATTAGAAAAGGCCCACCATCGGATAAAATTTCCATCTAATCTAGATGCCATGGAAGAAGCAAGAATTAAATGGTCGAATAGATTCCAAATTCCTACAATCATTGGTGCTGTAGATTGCACTCATGTTCAAATTAAAAAACCACCAGAATTTGGCGATGCTTTTATTAACAGAAAAGGATTTGCTAGCATAAATGTGCAAGTAACTTGTGATGTTAATGAATTGATTACAAGTGTAGACGCTCAATGGCCTGGAAGTGTTCACGATTCCAGAATTTGGAAACAAAGTTCCGTATATATGAAAATGTGGCAAGATTTCGGGGTAATTTCTGCCTTCTCGGAGATAGTGGATATGGAATTGCTCCTTGGCTATTAACACCTTTTAAAAATCCTCAAAACCGAATTGAGGAATTATTCAATATCACTCACTCCAAGGAAAGATTTGTAATTGAGAGAGTTTTTGGACAAGTAAAGCAAAGGTTACGACTTTTGTTACCAGTATCTGTATTACAATTTGTTGATTATCCAAAGCCAACTTGATATTACAGATACAATTTTATAATCCAACATAATTTTATGTAAGAAACACAAAAAGTTTAAAATTATTTTTCTCGAAAACGGTTCATGATATCGATTTGTTAGAAGAGAACATTTTTTATGAAAATTATCTTGAATTTTCCAAATTCGGTGTCGGATACATAAAAAACTTGAAAATAAAATATTTTTAATAAAAATACCTGTTGGTCCCCCCGACTGACAGGCTTGTGATGGATCTGAAAAAAATTTATTTACAGCGAACGACTGATTTGTTACTGTTTATTGATTATACCAAGTTTGAATATTTCAAGTAACGATATTTTTGAACAATTTGAAGAAAACTCATATGAGGACGTCTTCTTCAAAGGGCTGTAGCTCCATTAGGAAGCATTTTCGAATTAAGGTAATTTGAGCTAAAACGACTTAAAATCACCTCTACTAACTGTATTGGTAAGAGAGTTTATGGACACCCTGTAAACTACAAGAAAAATACAGGAAATATTAATATGGTAAAAAAAATTTCAAGCTTCCGACCAATACAAATCGAAATCGTCAGAAAGCGATAACCGCGAGACAAAAATATGTCGCGCATATGAAAAAAAAAATATGGGAAAACAACTCAGCTTCGAGTTGGTAAACGTGATCGAGATCTAAATTTGGATTAGAATCGGGACGACCGTGTAACATAAAAACTTCATTACTAAATACAAAAATACGCTTCGACCATAATTTGTTAGCAATTGATGGACAACCGTCCATAAAATGTTTGAAAGGTTTCTCGTTTTTTATTAAGCTCACACTCAAATTGGTTTTACGACCCATACGAGATTTGGGATCGGAACTAAAGCATGCTAAAGAGCAATATAAGAATTATTTTTAAGTTCTAATTTCCTAAAAAAGTTTTTATTTTTCAGTCACGAACACTTGAGAAGTTAATAGTCACATATAATATAGGGATTTAGGGTAAACTAAATAAAACTAACACTAACATAACGTAAATTATTGCAGTTAAAAACCAATTGTATATTCTGAACATCTCGGAAATTAGCTGCAGCTTGGCAACGTTGCAAAAAATTGAAAAAATTCAAGGTTAAAGTGTTTTAATAGACCATTCTAGATGACCTGACTTTGACTTCTCACTTCTACGTAAGCATTGGATGGGGGGGGGGGTAAGAGCTTTGATTACTTTTGCAGAAAAGGAAGAAGGAGGGGTGAATAATTGTAGTAAATCTTCTTATTTAATGCTTGAACGGACCCTTACCAATATTCAACCAAGAGTACAAAATCAAGAAGTCTCAGAAATGCAGCTGCAACTTGGCAATACTGAATAGAATTGGAGAAATTTAAGGTGGAAGGGTTTTAATGAAGTAATTTGAAGGATAGGTACCCTATTAAGTAACCCAAAAATCCTAAGCTGGATGTACACTGCCATAGTGAGACCAAACATCACTTATGGAGCCATTGCGTGGAGTAGTAGAACTAGCCTATTGACGGCGAGAGAAAACCTCTCCAAAATTCAAAGACAAGCCTGTATGTATATGCATTACAGGAGCAATGAGAACATGCCCAACGGCAGCCATGGAAGTGATTCTCAACCTCACCATTCTACATATGGTGGTGGAAAGTGTTGCAGAAAGAACAAGATACAGACTAAGGAGAGAGGGATTCATTAAAAAAAACCACCTCCTCACTTCTTAGAAATCAGACAACCTGGGACATGCCACAAGACGGTATGATGAAAAAATATAACTTTTCAAAGAAATTCGTTACGGAAATGAGCAACAAGAAGGAATGGGATCCAAATACCATTACCAAACTTGGAAAGAATGCCATTCAATGGTACACAGACGGCTCAAAAGCAATAGAAGGAACTGGGATAGTAGTGTTCGGGCCAGGAACCAAACACTCTGAAAGCTTGTGAAAAACCCCAAGTATCTTTCAAGCGGAAATCCACGCCATAAGAAAGTGCGCCCAGTTCAATATTTGTAAAGGATACAAAAGACAAATGATTATCAAAATGTCAGATAGAGAAGCAGCCATTAAAGCACTGAGCTCTTGTGTAATCTGTTCCAAATTGGTGTGGGAATGCCTAGACAAACTCAATGAACTAGGCGAGAACAATATAGTCACTTTACTATGGATTCCAGGACACACTGGAATAGAAGGAAATGAAATAGCAGATGAACTAGCAAAGAGGGGGACTGAAATACCTTTCTGGGGGCCTGAACCCTTTTGCGGAATCAGCCCCAATGTAATATTGGAAGAAATAAGTAAAGCCGAGAAAAAGAGAAGATCTGACCATTGGAAAGATCTAGTAGGGCTTATACAATCGAAGACTCTTTCGGGTGACTACAACCTGTTGAGTTCAAAAGAATGCATAAGTCAAAGTAAAACTGCGCTAAGAGTTTTAACAGGGATCCAAACGGGACATTGTCGCCTGGATGGGAACCTGAAAAAGCTCAAAATAGTGGAGGAAGAAGAAACCTCCATCCACATACTTTCCAACTGCACAGCACTTCAGAATCCTAGAGCACAGCACCTGGGAGATTACTGGATAGAAGAGGAACATTTGCCTAAGTTGAAGCCTGCAGACATCCTAAAATTCCTCCGGGAAATAGGACTAAAGGAACTACTAGTTTCTGAGACTCTCCACAGAAAGTGAGTAGAAGTAAGGGGGCACAATAGATCTTTTAGGTCTCAGTGAATGTCACCCCAAAAATCACACATACATACAACTACACTATGTTGCCAAATCATTGAAATAGTAGATAATATAATAATCTAATATTCTAGTACTTAAATGTGAATCAATATTGTTCTTTTTTTTCGGCTAAAAAGATTAAAGGACTAAACGCCTTATGAAAAAAATTATCTTTCTACACAAAAATTTATAGTTTGATAAAAAGTTTACGATAAAATTCAGTTCCGGTTGAAAGATACTTACAACTTGATCTTATTAGAAGATTTACGTGTTACTAAAAATATCAATTGTTTACATATTATAGCGTATCGAAAGTGCATTCACACCTAGTAGATACGCATATCGAGGTTCAAGGTAAATAAAATGGATTTACGCATTATTATTGTTGATATCAATAGAAAAACAATTTTTTTCATTATTTAAATTCTGTATATTATTCGAGTTTTAAATGTTTCAAGAAGGGGAAGGGGGAAGGAAACATTTTTTACTCTCTAGCTATAAAAAAAATATGATAATAGTATATTACACAGCGAGGTGGGAAGAGTTTCATTACTGTCGAGGTGTAGCTATTATCTCGAAACAGGAATTAAACT
The DNA here is from genome assembly GCA_910591685.1 of Galerucella tenella. Lineage (NCBI taxonomy): Eukaryota > Metazoa > Arthropoda > Insecta > Coleoptera > Chrysomelidae > Galerucella > Galerucella tenella. The sequence continues at coordinate 37,515 of CAJUYH010000101.1, read as the reverse complement.
TCCTATAAATAAATGTCAGATAAAGTCGGCTGGATATTAAGTTCGCGAGTAATGAATCAAGAAAAATGTCCTCCGATGAAGAATTGATGGATTGTACACCTCCAGAAATAGGTATTATAATATTTATCAATGTGTTATATTTTTAAATATAAAAAATATCCATCTTAAATAGATTATCGATCACATTATTGGAAGGTGAGGGCGGGAAGTGATCGAGGATGTAGGGGGTCAGGGCGGGAAGTAGATGTGTGTAATATGACACTTTCTAACCTTCAATGACGTTAGTAATGACAGCATTACATATATGGTTGTGAATAAATTCTTCTACTTACCAGCTAAAGCTTTGATCCGAGATCTTTCAAAGAGTCTCGAAGAAGAATTGCCACCGTCGTATTCGTAATCTTCCACTATTTCTTGTTGTAAGGTGGGATCCCACCTTACTATACTGATATCTGTCGTCATTTTTCAAATTTACCAGCAAAGCTGGCTATCTGAAACAAAATAAAATTTTTCAACAAATACAGTTGGAACATTTAACATCTGGCAACTGTGTACAGTATTTTTAATTTGGAAGATGAGATTTAATTATTACTCCTTCTAGGGAGTGTTTTATTTCATTCAACCTATCCCCTTTCTAAATGTCCTTGGACTGATTTTTTTCAAGGGATTCACATGAATAGTTGGAAATATCAAGAAATCAATAGATACAATATGTCCCCCTAAGTTGGAATCATTATGGAAAACTTTTTTATGATTAATTTTAGGAAAAAAAAGTTATTCTTCATAAAAAGTTCTGTATTATCTGAAACCTGTAATACAATCATCAAATATCAAATTTCGTATACGAGGTTTGTCAAAAAATATGGGTTTTACTCAAGAGTAAAGTAGGTACCTTTAAATTTGACAATATCGGAAATTGTTACTAAAAAAAGTTGGATATGTGAAAATCGTAGGTAAATCAACGCTCTATAGCTTGTTGTACGTTGAAGACAAAAAATGTATTTTTTCAAACAGAGTTTCGTAACAAAACTAGCTACCAAAAGTATAATCCTAACCGTAATATTACCGTTAACATCAATGCAATGCTGTAAGAGGAGGCCCAACTGATTGGCCAGCTCGGTCACCCGATTTAACAAAAGTATATTTATTTTTTTCGGGTATTGTGAGGAATAAGTTTATAAAATCACCGGCTATTAGAGATTACATGAAAGAGATAATTAGTGCGGCATTTCGATCTGCTAACGTTGATATGCTGAGAAATGTTATTCAATCATTTGAACTATTCTGCAGCATTGCATTGATGTTAACGGTGAACATTTTGAACCTTTAGTTTAATATTACGGTTGGGATTATACTTTTGGTGGCTAGTTTTGTTTAGAATAAATTGTTCATTAAAATTTATTTATTATTAATTAGGATTTTTTGTTACATACAACGTTTAATGCTTTCACATAATAGGTCAGTAGTTATATTTTACAATAAATATTACAAAATAACTGTGTTTTTATAAACTTTCGGTATAGGGAATGCTTGACAAAAATTAAAGTTACATAACCGAAGATTCTATTTTTGCCATAAAATACAGGGTGTTCCATTTGAAATAAGAAAGAAAATGACAGGTTCGAGTTTCCGTTCACCCTGTATACAAGAAATAATATAATTGAAATTTAATAGGATACGTAGATATTGCATCATATTTCAAAACTCTGTTTGGCAAAATATATTTTTTTTCTTTAACGTACAACAAGCTACAGAGCGTTGATTTACCTACGATTTTCACATAAACGTGTCCATATCTTTTGAAGGACTCTGTATAACGTGACAAAACCTCATATCAAAAGCTTCAAAAAAATGTAACCAATCCGAATTCGGTATAATATACAGGGGTTCCCATTTGAAAAATCATATGTTTGGTTTGTAACGGAGTTATGCAGCACTCTGTATAGTTCGATATAATTTCAAAATATGGACCTTCAACACATCTACTATTTTTGATATCTCTTAAAATAACCCATATACCGAAGTTTATCGTAAGGTTGGTACACCCTGTATAAGTAATAAAAATATAGTGTACTACACGTTCAATAACACTAAATAAGATACACTTAATTATGCAGCCATTTTTAAATATTAAAACAACAGCCCATTCACCTAAAATGTAATTGTGGATTTGTAGTTGACATTAATAAATAAAGTAAATATTTTCCTAAATCAAATAAAATTAATTTAAATGTAAAAATTACTAAATACGGTTTCCAGAAAACTACAAGCTGTTTGGTCATTGAAATAAAAGCTAATAAAAAGCTAGAACGCTATGTTAAGTAGAGTAGGGAGAGTGAATGTAGGCTAACAGCACTTAGGCCACATGTGACCCATTGTAGCCGGAGAGCCAGATAGACCAGGGTCGATAATTTTTTAAACAAAAAAAAAATAATAGTAGGATGAAACCCATTAGAGAAGGAGGGGAATATGATATAATTGAAGAAAAAAATAAATTACGGGCGATCCGAGCTCGGGAAGTGGGAGGGGGTGAGTTTTTAAGGGTAAAAAATGGTTTATCTCGATTTCTGTCAAAACTACAAGTCCTACGGAAAAAAGTTAAATAGCAAAGTTGTGAGTAATAAAAAGCTCTACAACTTTTGTATTCACAATTTTCACACATAACCTTAAAATTTATGTGAAAAACTCAAATAACCAAGTTTACCTTACCTTATTATGTCCCAAATACACTGTAATTTATTTGATTTGAAATACTTTTTTTTTCACCCTATTTTGACTCAATATCAAAAAAGCACCCTAATTTTCAATCGAAAATTCTCGCGTCAAAATATCAGCTTTTTTCAAAAAGTCGGTGGGCTTTTTGTTCGATGAAATCTCTACTTTCTGATAGTCTGAAAAAAATATACATCTCCATGGTAAATGTTCTCAGAAAATACAAAAAATGAAAAAAACTCAAATTCGAAGTTTTTTTATCACTGTACAATTTCATCGAAAAAATGTGATTGCTGCAATTTTGTCGAGTTAAAAAGTTTATCCACTAAATTCGAATTACATTCATGTCATAGAAAATCTCATAAAATGTGAATATACATGTAAATCGTACTATTGAATTTAGATAGTTCACTTTGAATACATTATAATAATTTTAAAAACGTTAATCTTGACATTTATAAATACACTATCTTGAATTCTAATCACCTATCCGTTAATTCATTTACAAATCATTTACTTCTTCGTCGGTTTTTTCTTCCATATTGGAGCAATTTTCAGAACCATGACAATTTTTACATAAATTTGTGAATTTTAAACCATGTTCGGCAGCCACATTCCAAACTGTTACACCCAGCATCACAGCGACAGCAAATAGCTTTGAGCAATACTTCCGGAATTAAATCCTTTTCTGTAAATTTGGTCATAATGCCACGTTGATGTTTCTTCCAGCTTCTATCTGTTGTTGTCAATTCGTTGCCTAACCAAGTTTGAAGCTGATAATATGCCCTGTAACAATTCTGTTCTGCTGCTCCTTCAGTGGGTGAGAGGTTTGCCAAAATGAAGGGTGATTTAATTTTTGCCAATTGATTTTTTTGAAACCTTGATTGAGTCAGTGAAATTTTTTCATTTTTACATTTATAAATAGACTTCATTAATTGTAATCCATTTTTTAGGTTACGTTACTTTAGTGTATTTCGATTTGCAATTTTTTCGTCTATCAATGTAACATGTGTGAATTTTAATAAATAGCTCAAAATTGTACATAGTGATTAAAAAAAACTTCGAATTTGAGTTTTTTTGATTTTCTGCATTTTCTGAGAACATTTACCATGGAGATGTATATTTTTTTTCAGACTATCAGAAAGTAGAGATATCAACGAACAAAAAGCCCACCGACTTTTTGAAAAAAGCTGATATTTTGACGCGAGAATTTTCGATTTAAAATTAGGGTGCTTTTTTGATATTAAGTCAAAATAGGGTGAAAAAAAAGTATATTTCAAATCAAATAAATTACAGTGTATTTGGGACATAATAAGGTAAGTTTTCACAAAATTTCGTAAAAAAAATATTTTTTTTGAAAAAGATAAAAATAAAAAACCAAAAACTTGGTTATTTGAGTTTTTCACATAAATTTTGAGGTTATGTGTAAAAATTGTAAATACAAAAGTTGTAGAGCTTTTTATTACTCACAACTTTGCCATTTAACTTTTTTTCGTAGGACTTGTAGTTTTGCCGGAAATCGAGATAAACCATTTTTTACCCTTAAAAACCCACCCCCTCCCCGAACTCGGATCGCCCGTAATTTATTTTTTTCCTCAATTATATCATATTCCCCTCCTTTTCTAATGGGTTTTATCCTACTACTATTTTTTTTTCAATTTTTACTGTTTTTGAAGGCTTCGGCACTGGTCTAAGAGCCAAAAAAACTGTTTCAATTTCTTAAGGCTGGTTTTTTGTTCAATCGTAATAGCCGATGGGTACACAAACATGCTCCGGTCAGTCAAGCGTGCCGTAGAACAGGTGGTTCAGGTGCGATATCAAAGGTGTATCATTTACCGGGGGAACAAAATGAATTTCTTAAAGCTAAAAAATTGTTATACAACTTCTCTATTGTAAAAAATAAAAGTTGTGTTGGTCAGTCAGTCATATATTAGAACAGAGCTGGTCAGTCAGTCCGGATAGATGTATGAAAAATAAATAAAGTGCAATTAGTTTCTTAAACTTAAAAATTTGTCTGAGGGTTCTGAATTATGTATTGAACATAAAAAAATTTGTCAGTCATGTGTTCAGTAGAACAACGTCCGTCAGTCAGGTGAAAAAGGTAAAGATATACCGCGCTCGCTGTTTTTTTTCAGGCTGCGTACAATCAGAAAACGTCATTTGATTTTTTAATTTGTGGTTCTATGAATAATTACCATTTGTATCGCATTGACAAACGATTTATTGAACCATTTGATACGTTTCATTTATCTATTTATTTTTATTTATCTAGACCCCAACGGACTACTATGAAAATAAATTTATTTTCCTCGTATAAGATACATTCACTAACCAAATTATTCACGTTTAAACACCGGCATGACAAAGACTTTAATCCGAGAATGCGATTGAAAATTTAATATAAGCGTGTGAGTCAAGTGTCTTTAATTAGTCATTCATTATTCATAGCTATTATTATTGATTGATTGAAAATATTTATTATACAGGGTGTTTTCAAATGACACTTACAATGTTTGCATGTAGATACCTCTCGTAAAATTGGACAAAATGATATAAGGATTAAGGGATCCAGCACATTCACTTTTCGAAAAGCAGGGTGTTAAAGTTTTGAAAAATTAAATGTTTTAATTTTATAACTTTAAAATGGATGAATAAATTGATTTGAAATTTGGCAGGTTGCTTTTAAATGTAAAAGGGCATATTTTGATGGAAAAATATTTTTCCAGTGGTGTACATTTGGAAAAATATGTTACCTTTCCCCTCCCATTTTTCACGCCTCCGACTTTTGAAGCAATTTTTATTCAATTTTGTATTCCTCAATGGTTTTCACGTGAAAAACGAATAACCTTTACATATCAAAAAAAAATGTAGTTTTCAAGATATTTAATGATTTCATGAAATCATGAAAACTATAACACCCTGTATTTCGAAAAGTAAATGTGCTGGACCCATTAATCCTTACATCATTCTGTCCAATTGTACGAGAGGAATCTACAAGCAAACGTTGTAAGTTGAAAAATTAAACTTGAACCTTGAACTAAAAAATTGGGATGTGGGGGATTTTATTGTGCTTTATAATCCATTATTGTTTTATTTGGAAGAAAAAGGGAACACATATTGTTACTTTTAATTTAAATGAATCCCTAAATTGGCGCAGTCAGTAGGATTTTCAAGTATTTCTTTCACGAAAAAGGCTTTTAAAATAATTAAAAAGAATGTAGGTTGGCACAGTGAGCAATTCATATTATTCATTTAAATAACAAATCACAAAGGTTATAGGTATACTGACTTATTTTATTAAACTTACCAACACCGTCTCCTACATTGAAATCCGCGTATTTTTTTTAAGAAATCCTATATACACCAACAAAAACGCTTAAAAATATGCATCTGAATGCTGGAAAAATTTTACGTTCACTCGAAAACGAGGAAATCCTGTTTCATCGGACACATTAGAACTACTGTTCCGCGCGAAACCGTTTGGTAATGTGTCCTGAAGGATCGATAAGCTACCGCCGCCGGCACCGGACCTAGCCGTCTCGACGCCTGACCTACCTCGTGCCAAAGAGACTGCAGCAACTAAACTTTTCACATGATTATCAGGATATGTCGGTATTTTATGAAACAGTGACTTATATAACGATATTTTGGTATTTGTTTGTATTTTAAAATTGGCGCAGTCAATATGACCATTCTTTAAACCAAAATTGTCCGATTAGCTCCACATTGATTATAAATTTTCGGATGGTCGTGATGGATTTGGAACTGGCAGGGTTGGTAGACCGGTTGGCGATAAGTTTCGGTGGGTAATAAAGAAAACTGGAATGCGGAGTTACATGATAAGACCCACGCAAGCAGGGTAGATACGTAACGAATGTTCAAAGATTGCCAAAAAAATCGTACCGTTGTATACAGGCTGGGTGAAAGGAATGAGGGAAATTAGTTTGTAGAATATACTGAGGTTGGAACAATTTAAAAATTTTATAATTATTCAATGTTCATAGATTAAGTGAGATCGTTAAAAATTTATGGAAAATACGTTCGTTTTCAAGTATTTTTTAATGTATTGACTAACTAATGTAAATTTAATTAACTATAAAATAGTCGTAAAAATGTTTAATTCATTTAAACTTGACGAATGACATTTTTATATTATTTCAACTATGAGATAAAACTTTTAAAACCCTATAATTACGTTAATTCAAAGAAAAATAAAAAAAGACATGGAATTATTACATTAGAATTACAAAATAATGTCTACAAATACTATACAGGCTGTCACGACGATCTTATACAATATACAGGGTGTACCAGCCTTACGACAAACTTCGGTATATGGGTTATTTCAAGAGATAACAAAAACTGTTATCAACAAAAATAGTACATTTGTTGAAGGTCCATATTTTGAAATTATATCGAACTATACAGAGTGCTTCATAACTCCGTTACAAACCAAACATATGATTTTTCAAATGGGAACCCCTGTATATTATACCGAATTCGGATTGGTTACATTTTTTTGAAGCTTTTGATATGAGGTTTTGCCACGTTATACAGAGTCCTTCAAAAGATATGGACACGTTTATGTGAAAATCGTAGGTAAATCAACGCTCTGTAGCTTGTTGCACGTTAAAGAAAAAAAATGTATTTTGCCAAACAGAGTTTTGTAATATGATGCAATATCTCCGTATCCTATTAAATTTCAATTATATTCCTTCTTGTATACAGGGTGAACGGAATCTCGAACCTCTCATTTTCTTTCCTATTCCAAATGGAACACCCTGTATTTTATAGCAAAAATAGAATCTTCGATTATGTAATGTAATGTATGTAATGCAGAACTTTTTATGCAAAATAACTTTTCTTCCTAAAATTGATTTCCATGATTCCAAATTGTATACATAAGAAACACTTCTAGTTATACCAAAAAGTAGATAAAGAGAAGCCTATTATTGATAATAATTATAAATAATTAATGTTGGTAAACTATAATTTTTAGGTTAGATGTTTTAAGATAGGTGGTTCTTTCCTGTGGCTTCCCCAATGACCAGACATGACTCCTATAGATTTTTTTATATAGCGCTACATAACAAAGGATGCTGCATTAAATTATTTGTCTGGAGCAAGGATTAAGCGTGCAACTAACGAAGGTATGATAAGATAAATGATTGGAAGTTCAAGGACGAAATTTTGAACACCAGTTATAATGATAATGTATGATGGAATTACATAAGAATATTCTATTATCACTATGCTTAAAACTGTATTTAGTATTTTTATCTCGATTTTTATCTTAGAAACTACTACTTTATGTTAAAATTAGTATTTCATTTGAATACGGTCAACATTCTGACCGAGTCGTGTGGGCAGAGCTTTATTTAAAACAGAAGGATGTGCCAATGGAAGTAATTACAGTCCCAAAAGGCAGTTACGAGCTCTGTTTACATCCTACCCTAAATTCGTTTTAATTTCACTTTACTTTAAGTTGCTACATTGTTCTACTAAAACTAGAATGAAAATGAGCTTTGGCAGGAAATATTAACTTCAATCCTTTTTTCTTATTTTTTTGGGAATCAAACCACAATAATGTTTTTATATTTTTAATAAATAAAAATTATAAAAACATTATTGTGGTTTGATTCCCAAAAAAATAAGAGAGAAAAGAATAAGTAATGCCACAAGGAACGTACAGAAGATATTAACTTCAATATACAATATGTCCCCCTAAGTTGGAAGTTGGAACCATATTAGTTAGGGAGGCGAATTGGGGATTTTTCGGGAACACTCGAGCGTGGCAGTTGAGGATATGAGAGATACCTTAGACCTTATAGAACTTTGGAAAGTATTAGCTCTATATGTAGTGACACGCGCCTAGGATAGACGATCAGATTAGTAAAAAAAATGGATAGTCTGAAATACTAAAGGTACTTAACTCTTTAGTGAAACTAATATTTTTTGACAAACCTTGTATACCTCTAAAAAATTTGATATTTGATGACTGTATTCTAGGTTTTAGATAATGCAGAGCTTTTTATGAGGAATAACTTTTCTTCCTACAATTAATAATAAAAAAGTTTTCCATGTTTCCAACTTAGGGAGACACATTGTATATATTTGATTGAAAAAAAACTTCCTACAACCACGCCCATAGATAATAGTTCCAAGAAAATAGTGACAATTTTATTATTATTTGATGGTAGAAAAAAATGTATTGAAAGGTGTGTTATTTGGAGTAAACTTACCAGAAAAAAATCATAAATTCTAGTAAACAATCTATTTAAAATAGAATGAAATATTTGCTTCTACTTAAAGATTGTAATAAACGTATAAATATTGTATAGTATCTTCAATGGGAAGTAATGTTATTAGCGTGGGTCGTTTCGTAAGTGAAGTTCATTCATTGTAAAAAATAGACATGACATTACATTACTGGATCTATTATTGAGTACAATCCACACTTGAAACGTGTCCAAACGCATTGTTTATATTTTTTTACATTTCATTAATTGATCTGTAAAATAGTTGCAAGGCTATAAAGATCAAGGAATTGCTCTAAAAATATAACTAAGAACACAGAGAGATTTTGTTTTTTGAAAAAAGAAAAAAAAAACAAATAACATGACAACCTTAAAAAAATATAGTTTAACCACAAACTGTGGGACATAATTGGGACACAAATGAAAAGTGACAACATTCCGTATTTCATTGTAACACTCAATAATGTAAGAAGATGACAGACATGAATATCATCTCAAACAGCTTCTAAATGTCCACTATAAAAAAACAAGTTTTTATAGACCCATTATAAAAATAGTATATACATTCACACAATGATGTAACAGGGTATTACGATTTGTCTGATGTAAACATACCATGGCAGTCAGTGACGTTGTTAATTATGTAGATAAATTGGTTTTAATTAAACAAGGTCTGATTAAACAGCTCGCGGCGATTGGACGAGAATGATAAATGTTAAAATTGTATGCCTGCTTAAAATGTAAATTATGGTAGTATTTTATTTTTCAATTAACCATGCTTTTGATAATTTATTAGTTTTCAGCTCTTCTTCTAATCTATTTATTTGGATAATTATTTTCTAACCACTCACTAAAAGCTACTACTTAAAGGAAAGGTTCTGCTGGAAGTGCAAAAAATGTTTATCTTGCGCTAGATTACATCTTCTTTTGTTGGTCATCTAGACTAGATCATGAACAATCAAGTGCTCGATTAGTAGTCTCCAAAATATTGAAGTACATTGTAACATTTAAATCTCCTATATGTGAATTTGCAATTCATCAGTCTAGATCAACACTGTGATAGTCTTGTCCAAAGAGTTCAATTTCAGTTGCTTTGTCCAGTAAACTTGGAGCTTCCTAAATTTTGCAAGTAGAATATGTATACACATATATGACTAGCATGTATTTGGATGTATTTAATGTAACAAGTTTGCTGTTTGCACATTCATGTACACTGTTAACCCCTCTTATTCACTGTAGTAAAATTACAATCAAACATACAACTGAATCATATATTACTAATGACAATAGCATTTAGGTGTCATATAAATCAACAATTTGAATACAGAAAGCGAGAAAAAATAGTTATTCTTTTTTGTATTATTAATCACTGACTTCAGATAAAGAAGGTCATCAAATATTTGCCAATTGAGATTGGTAAAGATAACAGATATTGAAATATCATTTGCAGGTATCACTTTAGATAAATGATAATATATTATACCAGATAATATTTAAGAAAAAATAAAAATGGGAGTGATTATTATATCCTTTGGACTGATCTTATTGAATAATTTACAGTGTTAGGCTTATAATGCAACAATAAATGTTACAAGAATTCTGGCTAGATCTAATGAAGACAAATCATGAAAAAAATTCTGCAAATTAATAAATTCTTCATATTTTTTTTGTATTGGAAACCCAAATAAATTGGATTCTTTATCACTGTAATTATGTTTTATCCAAATTTCAATGTTAAAGTTATACATTTGGTTCCCAAAATAAGCATACTTATTTTATAAATACTAGATTTTTGAACTGTGGCTGTTATATTTTTTATTGAAAAGGTTACTATTTGTCTCGCTATTTGTAGAACATACTTTCATTTACATTAAAAAGCAAACTACTTCTTTTTAATGTATATATAGATACAAATGGAATTATAATAAAAAAATATTTTATTTATAACTTTCAATTTTAGAATAAAAACAACTGAATTAGCATAATTGCATAATATACTAGTTAAAAGGTGAATTGTTAAAATCAAAAAATTAAGATTTCAAGGTCGACAGCTATAAAAATGATGAGTCATCGGGAGATCATAGTTATTAATAAATAGACTCGGAAAAAAAACATGGAAATTATGTTAAATAATCGAATGGTTCATTATCACACTTTGTGACCTTTCCATTATTATTACACAACTTCCATTTGATAACCTTTATTTATCTTCGACAACATACCTTATAAAAGCAAACATACTTTTTTTAAATAAATAAATGGAATATAAAGAATTAAAAAGAAATTTGCTTGGATCTATTTATACCCATTTGACAAATAATCAATAATGAAATTTAGATCCATTTAAAAGGCTTGAAATTGAGATTATTTGCACTAAAGGCACTGTTAATTTTTTTCAAATAACAATAATAACAAATGTTTTCTACCGCGTCCAATATATTTTCACTAAAAATAATGCCCTATATTAGAGTTCACTGACATTGTGCCTCAAAAACTGTCATTTGTTGCACCTGATAACCTTAGACCCTTTAAACATTACAAAATACATCTCTAACAATAATCACACATTAATAAATGTACTTCTTCACCTAGTTACGAAACAAAATCGAAATATACTGTAAGCACATCAAATATACAGATAATTTTCCAAATTTATAGTGGTTACACCTAGAGTCGGCCATATTCAGGTCACAAGTGGATTTTATCCGAAAAATAAGAATTAATTCAAAATATTTCTAAAACATACCTTGTCGTTGAAGCAATAATAATTGTACACAATCACTCTTTTATTAATAAAACCGGTGTTTTTTAAAATAATACTTTTATTCACTTGTCCATTAGTTCACAAACGCAAACGCCCTTCATGACAGCTAACATCTAGTACTCAATACGCGTGCGCATAAACAATTGAGAGCGGAAAGGTGCGTTAGTGTGAGGAATATAATCCAAACCAAATATTTAGCATGCAGTGACAGCAAACAATAATTTTTTGAGGGTGGACCTCAAATTTTCTGTTCTAAATGAAATACAATAAGATAAAAACAATTTTTTGTGTCCAATGTAAAAATTTAAATACAAAATTAACGTTGAAAATAAGAAGTATAATGTTATCAACGCGTCTATGTTATCATGTATTTATAATGTAACAATAATGATTGCCATTAAATTATTGTTACCAAAATTAGCTTCAGTTCCGCCACTTCTTTCGAAAAGCATTGGTTACAGTTATTTAAAAAGATAGATGCTTTAAGTCTGCTATTAGACAAAGATAGACAATTTTTATTTCCAATAAAAAAAGAACGCACAGTGATGATCTCATCTTTATAATTTTTTGTACATTGTTGTCAAGCTTGAAACTGTTCAAAAGAAAAAAATATATCAGAGATAAAATATATTGCAAGGAAAATGTTATATCTATCTGATAAATGAAAAGACAGATGTTTTAATAATACGTACATATACAATATTTTTACATTTATTTGAAATCTAGAGTGCACATTTGTATTTTAATAGACGGTACTATTTTTCTTGAAAAACTGTGCCTATTTGATGATTTGGCAACTGAAAACTCATCAATTTTCGACGTGTCTGAATTCCTCCAGAAAAGAGGTTAAATGGTTGCTGTTTAGGGGTTTTACATAAGTAAAATTTATTTCAATGACAAATACTTTCTAGCATGAAATAGTAAGTATTGAAAATACATATATCATTAGTGAAAATGGCTGACTGTTCTCAAGAAAATGATGATAGATCAGAAAATCACTGCAGAGAAAGATATTTCCATCCCAGTAACCGCCCTTACCGGGGTAGAGGTAGAGGCAGAGGCAGGGACTACAGGGTAGATCATGTAGAACGAGCTCTTAGCGAGTTAGGAGTAAGGGATTTAAGAGAGCATCTTGATAGAAAACATCAATATGAACAGGTATTGTTGTATTTTATCTTTTCTTCTCTTTTATATTGTTATTTAAAATTTATAGTCAAGAGGTGGACCTCCGACAGATCCAGCCTACAATTATTTAAAAGATCCACTAAGAGAAAATGAGGACAATCATGGAAAGGTAGGTGTATGTTTTTTATTTCGGAGAGAATAAAAATAAGAATTTTTTAAAGGTACATGTATCTCCTTTATTACGATCTAATAGTCACAGAGGTAGAGGACGATCAAGATACGAAGAAAGTACATTTATTCAAAATCCAATGAATATTAAAGTAGAATTGAGTACTTCTACTGGCCAAAGAAGTTATTCGTTAAATGAAGAGTCCAAATTAGCTGATATCAAACATATTCCAGATTATGAACAGTCTCAAAGGGGTGGCTTTGTAAGAGGTAGAGGCTCCAGAGGAAGAGGCAGAGGAAAATATGGCAATGATCAGGCAGCTGGAGAACAGGTAATCAGGTCCAAAAGCACTGAACGTAGGAGAAACTTTGAAGTTGGAAATCATAGCAGAAGTAAAAGTGTTGAGCATAAAGGTAACGGTAGAAATTCAACCAATAATTATGAATCAAATTCTAAATTTGTATCGGAAACTATTGAAAATAGAGGTAGAGGTAGGACTTCATCGAATACTATTGAATATGCATCAGAAACTGTTGACAATAGAGGTAGAGGTAGGAATACCTTCGAATATGTACCAGAAAATCAAAAAACTCGAGGTAGGTCATTTGACGTGGAAAATAGAGGAAGGGGTAGGGGTAGAGGTAGAAGGTGGAATAATAGAAGAGGTCGAGGTAATCATCAGAGACAAGCAAAACCAGATAATGATTTTATTCAGCCAGCTAATTCTAATCTGGCTACTGAAGAAAATTGGGATAATGAAGATACATCAGAAAAATATGATGCAGCTACAGATGAATCTTATAACCCTGAACCAGAAGTTGAAGATAATGTTGATCTTCCAGAAGGTTATTCTGAAGATATTAGCATTGTAGTAAAGGCTAGTGATGGAGGTAATGATAAAAAAAGAACTGTTAGATTTAGTTTAAATGAAAATGAAGGGAATAAAGATGAAGGTTTATTACAAGAACGAGATTCGGACCAAAATGATGATAATATTGCTTAAGAATTTCAATACAATTTTTTATTGTTTTACAAGATTTTATTAATTTTCAAGTGGATGATACAGAAAACCAAGTTTTTGACTGATTTTGCACACAATTGTCATTGAAGCTCAATATTTTTATAGTACTACAAAATAAAAACAATTTATTAACTACTTGTATATGAAAATGTGCCTTTATCAGTTGAAAAAAAAATATTCACATTATCTCGTTGAATTTTATATTTAAAAATATGGGAAGATTGCAATATGATTTTTAAAAATTCTCGAAAGTTCTATAAAAAGGTATATCATTTATTTGCTTTTATATTAGACTTAAACATTATTTATTGCATTTACAAAACCAACTAAAAAGTACAGTATGCACCAAAATTTAGAGTATTATTGAAGTATATAACTTATGCATTACTATTTTTTTTATTCTTATACAAAACATGTTCAAAATGTGCTCTGTAGACACTGTATAACAGTCTTATACAACTATGTTCTGTAGGCACTTTATAACATTCATGCAAATTTTCAAACATATTTGAGAACACAGACAGTGTTGTATATAATGATGCATTGCATATCCTATATGCAGTTGATGCAACATTTTCTGCAAAAACCATCAAAAACACATATTCATAAATTTTACTTTCACTGTACATGGATTATTATTAATAAAAGTTGGTTTTGGATGTATGCTTGTTGATAAAAATTTGCATTTGCTTTATATTTAAATATTATGTATTGGGCGCTTTTATTATCTAACCCATAGAGGCAACAAGCCATAGGCCACTGTGTAAGTGGAAATGTCAAATGTCTGTCTGAACTCTGGTGAGAGAGAATGAGACAGACGATCAGAGCTTTCTTTGTCTGTGTATACAGCATTTGCTGAGGTGCTAAAGGACCATCCTTTATGTCGATCCAACGTTGCCAAATGAGTGACTGTTGTTCCTGTTAAATTATTTTCCCCGGCCAACTGACACAGATCAAAGTAGTGTAACTATGTATAAAAATATCAGAAAATAAGAAATAGAAAACAAAAAAACCCAGGTCCAGACCGGGTTTCGAACCTAGGACCTCTGGGTTGTGACCTCAGTATGCTACCTACTGGGCTAATCTCCTCACATTCAGTCACATCATTGTCTATTCTTTATATTAGACATCGAAGAGAAGATTAAACGCTGCATGGACGCATGCGTAATCGCAAAGGCCACATGTAGTTACTACTAAATTTGACAACGTTGGATCAACATAAAGGATGGTTCTTTAGCCTCTCGTCACCATTTGCACTATTAGATAAAGACAGCCTAAGCCACTTTATATCTCTCTCTTAGATGCTTATGGGTTCGGAGCTGGCTTGTTGCCTCTATCTGATGTAGTATTTCTATGATCTAACCGTGCTTATTGATATTGTTTTAAAATATAGTATTGTTTTTGGGCTGTTTTTTAAAAAGACTTAAATATTTTATATTATATGTGAAACGAATATAGATTTTTGAATAAAATCATAGGATGGGTTATTTATTAACTTTAGTAGGTTTTTTGTACTTTTTACTGAAATATTTTCTTATAACAATGTATTTATATATAAATTTGACTGACTATCCTATGGTTTTCTAAAATTATTTCGTAATGGCTTAACGACACTATGTAAAATAATATTTCTGGATTTTTAAGTTTGTTATTTTACATTTTTATTATTTTTACTTTTTTATTGACTCACAGTAATATTTAAACACATTTGATACAATTCCTTGGGATATTTTCCCAAAATAGTATCATTTTTATCAAGACATTTTGTCATGTGACCCAGTTGCAGCTTGTGATTCTAATTTTGGGTAAAAAAAACTTTCAAATTTATCTGTACATCAACCCTTTCAACCTAAAATCAGGTAGTACAATTGTTTTTTCCTCATCTTGGAACTCACTATACAGAGTGTCTCACGTCGAGTTAAAACTATCTGTATATGGCAAAGTACTTATAGTAAAATCATGAAAATTTCTACGTTTGGGTTTTCGGATA
>CAJUYH010000101.1:0-21377 GCA_910591685.1 Galerucella tenella | reverse complement strand
CATATACAGATTGTTTTAACTCGTCGTGGGACACCCTGTATACTTGTCCTCAAATGTCTTTTAATATTACTCCTGAGTTTAATTAGTTTCGAAGCCCTAAATCCTATTTATTGTATACTCATTGTTGTGGCAAAGAAAAATAAATATTTATAATGTTTCTACAGTTTTTTTTGTGCCTTCTTTAATCTAGGTGTTAGTAGGTAAGAGGGTAGTAGTTTTAAGAACACAATATCATTCTCGAATTTTCAGTCAATGTGAATCCGTTTCAATCAGCACACATTTTTTGTGTGTCTTCAAGAATGGTTTAGATTCACAATTGGTCCCAGTAGGTGGCGCTGCAATTAGGTTCATACTGAACTTCTCCTAAATAGTTGGTCCGATTTAGTTGACATTTTGCATAGGAATTTTTGTATAAGGCATAAAAACCAATTTGTTTGCCCAAGAAATTGGAAAAAAATTCAGGAAAGTAGGGTTTTTATGGAATCGTAATTGTATTAAAACTCTAATTGAAAATAAACATAATGTATTCTTTGGACATAATTTTATAACATAACAAACATATTTGTTTGTAAATAAAATTTAGTGTTAATATGTACTTGAATATTAAAAATAGTTTTCAACATTTAAAGCTTTTCAACTCGATGAAATGACAATATATCAAGGAATTAGTTAGTTCCATTATATAATTACTTTTTTTTAATTACCAAACTTCATTTGTCGATTTCCTCATAACAGTATTTCACTGTCAACCACCATTCATCACTTGCAAATCTAGTTCAGCCAGTGCTACTAATACTAATCTTACATTACAGCCTTTTTAAAGAGATTGCTGAGTTTTGTTGAATAATGTATATGTAGTCAATAATGATCCTAGTGTTGATGATTCTAAAGATAAAAAACAAACATTTGGAATGTCTCCAATCATTTTTGAAAATTAAATTTTAAAACAAAGAAAATATTTCAACTTCTTTAAGAATAAAATAATGAAATGAGTGAGTTACCATTTAACCAAAATAAGAATAGTTTGCAGCTTTTTTTTAAGTAGGTACTGCCAAACACAATTTTGAAAATCCTATGTACTGTATTTGCTATTATCATGTACTTTAGCTGGTTGACTAGAATTTACAGTACCATAATTAACCATTACATCATCATCTTCGTTTTGATAATACCCTGGATTTGGCATGCTGTGTGCAACTCTGGACGATACCAGATTGGAGTATTCGTCGTCTCCTCTTGGAATGCTATACATACTTCTACCTCTTATTCTACGACTTATTGAACTACCTGAAAATTTTATAAAAATCCCAATGTATTATTGTAGATAAACAAAAAAATATTAACCTAATCTATCCATTTATACTTACTAACAATGCCTAAATGTTCTCTGACGTCGGTATGAACGTCAGATATGTCCCACATGGCCAAAAATGAAGAACAGCATGACTGCCCTCTACTAGGGGAGTCTGGTGTGAGATATTGTTCATACGAGAAGCTATAATGATGGGCTATGGCAGCCAAACACATTTCTATGCATATCAAAAAATTTTGTAGTCTAGTTGAAAGACTTAAGCCATCTTGTTCGGCATCTGGACCTGGTTTTAATATGTTTAAGTAAACAGCCAGTTGTATTAGTACGCCTTGACTGCAAATAAATTGATACGGGTTTTTAAGGAAAGTAAAGATTGATGAAGTTATACTTACAAGAATGAAAAGAATACAACAGCTTTAATACATAAAAACTTGGGTAATGGTTTCATGGGTCCTAGTTCAGCAGCACTGGCTTTATAGAACATCACCAAACAGTACATAGCGATAAACTGAGAGATATTGTTGACAACAATTAAATAAGGAAATGCTACACTTCCTTTGAATTCGCCATCTCCATAAACGTTGAAATTTTTGCATAAACTAAAAATAACAGTTACAGTAATTATTGTTTATCCTCAGGGATACTGTCATTAGTATCCAGTTTTCAGTTAGTGGACATCCAGCAATACAAATTACATTTAGTAATACTTGAAAGATACTTACAATGAAATTGCAGTTGTTAGAGGCCTTATTATTGTGTATTGCAATATTCCATGTTTACAAATATGTACAAATTCTCTAAAAAATAATACATTATATAACAGTTATTATTACAAAATGAAAAATAATAATTATACCTTCCCATTTCCCAATCTGGTAAACAACAGAGTGGAAATATATGTTTCACTTGAGGCTTCAGTTCTAAACTTGCTTCTAAATCCATCTCCATATTTAGATAGTTTAAAAGGAATTTCATAAAATTATAAATAACAAAGGCCTCATAACATTCTCTCATACTATCTACATACACTGACTGCTCTGGATATATAAGTCCCAACCACTAAAATGGTAATATTTAGGTATTACATAAAGTATTGGTTGAAATTTCATTTATTGGCTTTGATGGAAGAACTGAAATTTACTTACTGCGTTAATTGCATATATTGGAACCATCCATAAAATCCTGCAAAAAAAATTAAATTCACATAAATTATATATGTAGAATTTATTTACATACCTAATAACATGTTTCTGTAACCTGGGTTGAACATAATGTATAATATGTTGTATTATTTCCCACAGAGATAAAGGTATGGCAACCCATACAAATACACCACCTATAAGAATTTCTTGATCACGTTTATTAAAACCATCCTCTAGAGATTTTACTAAGAAAAATGGTACAAAGATTAATGCTGCTAATGCATATAAAAGGATAAAAATGGGACGTATCCACAGTCTCCATCTAGAAAAACAATCAAAACATCCTTCACAACACATTTTTAACTATCACATTATCTTTTTTGGTCATCTAAATTTATAGAATATATTGTAAAACTTAAAAAAATAAATAATATCCAATTTTCGTTATTGTTTTTGTTAAAATTTGACAGTTCTTTGACGTTCAAGGCATTCTAGTCACTTTTTAGTGAACGCAAAATGATACAGTTATCATTTTACTATCGTAAGCGGTTTTAAAAGTTACTACGGTTTGATACAGCTGCTTCAAAATTATATTATACCAGATTATAGTGATTATACTATAATTCTTATTTCCTTTGGAATATTTATACAAAATTATCAATAAATATATTTTAATCGTCTCTTAAAATTGCCTAGCTGGCAATGGTGATGGATGACATTTATACTTGACCTTGACTAAATTTACAATCTACTTATTAATTATTTGTCTTTGTCATTATTATTAGAGATATCATAATTATATACAATATAATCGTTTAAAGTCCAAATCCAAATTATTTTGTGTATTTCTGTGCACCAGTTAAGTGCAATAAATTTCAACAAGAAAATGTATTAGATAATCATCGGTCTTTCATATAAACCAAAACCTGTTTTCTTTTTAAATTTGTAGTTCAGTTTCTCATTTCATCATGAACGACAAAAATAACGATGTAATTTCCTATCTAGAAACGGGGAACTACCTTGGTAATTCTAGTTTCACTACGGAAGAAGTTGTAAAAAAGGTATATGAATTTTCTAACTTTTTCAATAGTACAGCAAGAGTTGCATTAATGAATGCTGAGCAGCATGAATGTCAAGAACTGGTAAGCTTACTTCTAAATTTAAAAAAGAATATTAAATGTTCCATATCTGAAATGGGCCAGTCCCATATTAAAAAGAACCAAAGTTTTGTATGTCCAGAATGTGACAAGCTTATTGAAGTACAATCTCATAGTAATATTTGGACAGTTCTACAACAACATGAACATTTTGAGAAACTGTATAGCGAAATTTTAAATGGTACTAAACAAATTGCAAATGAACCTTGTTCAGCTGAAATTGAACCATTACCTAGTACAAGTAAAGTTAACTATGAAGAATGTAATGATACTTTAGAAGCAGAACATACAGATAGTGGAATTGATTATGAAGAAACTCTTAATGAAAGCTGTTCCCCAGAAGAGGAAGAACCACTTGGAAGTAACACTTTTCGGTAAATATTCCTTGTTTGTCTAAAAGAATGAAAAAAATTAGGTACATAAATATAAATTATTGTGTTTAATCTCCCAATTTAAATTTTTAGGTTTAATTTTA
The DNA here is from genome assembly GCA_910591685.1 of Galerucella tenella. Taxonomy (NCBI): domain Eukaryota; kingdom Metazoa; phylum Arthropoda; class Insecta; order Coleoptera; family Chrysomelidae; genus Galerucella; species Galerucella tenella. The sequence goes on along the minus strand of CAJUYH010000101.1, from coordinate 17,291 downwards.
TACCAAAATATGATAAAGTTATTGAAGAAACTCTTTATCCTGAAAAATTGAAATCTTTGAACAAATACAGCACATGCAAATTACCAACAATTCAAAAGATCAACCAATGTAGAGCATCATGTTTATTGTGCAACCGTCAGATAAGGTCAGTTAAGAAAATATCCAAGAATCAATGTTTAGATCACATAGTAGGTCAACGCCATGCAAGAGCTGCCAATGACACCTTCCTTTTGACATCTCTTGAATGTTATCATAAAATATTCTGGAATTTAGAAACTTGTTATCAAGCACATCAGGTAACTTTTCATATTTCATGTAATTAATTTTGACAAATACTTTAGATTATTACTTAAGTTGAAGTTAATTATTTGTATCTTCTGTATGTTCCTTGTGGTATATTATTCATTCTTTTTTTAAAAATATTGTGGTTTAATTTCCCAAAAAATTAAAAAAAGAATGATTAATTATTTGTATTCAGATAGGAAAGTTATTAGTCTAGTTAATGGGTATATTTTTAATTGTTTTGTTTATTAGAAATAAATGTTTCTTACTACACCCAATATCTTTTCAATAAACATGTAAAATAAGAAAGATATTTTGATATTGAAAATACTGGTAGGAAGCAGCAGAATTGTGAAATGATGATTTGTTTTAGGTATACTTTGAACCAAAAAATACCACAACAATAAAATGCCATCTTTGTTGTGTGGGAATTCCCTTAGAAAGTGTCATTGATCACATTCAGTCTGCCAAACATAAAAGTGCAGTTTTGGAATTATTTCATAAAAAAAAATTTGTTGAATATTTGCTGCTTAATGTACAAGTGGAAGCATATGGATTAAAAGCAGAAACCACGAAAAATGAAATTCCAATTGTTGAAACACCAGAAAAAAAGGTTAGAGAAAGAAGAGTGAGATCAAAACCAACTCCAGATAGAAAACAAGGTGAGTAACCATAATTAACTGTTAAATAATTAATTATCGTATTAGATTCGGGTGAGTTACATTTATTGTTCTTTTTTCTCTTGTTTTTTGGGAATCAAACCACAATAATTTTTTTTATTTTTTATTTCGACGTTTCGGTGGCGTTCCAACTACCGTTGTCAAGATTAACTAGTAATAAAATAATTTTTGGTCCCTATATGACACAACAAAAAAAATATGACAACTAGACAATCAATAATATTTTGAAGTTTAAGACTACAAAACTTTGTTGTCAAATTTTATCAAGGTCCATTCATAGTAGGTCACATCTTTGGTAAAATGTGAAATAAAATATTTCATTTTATGACATTCTAACGACATGATAGTCTACTAGAAATGGAATCCAGTGAAGTGCACGTTCCAGGAACGGTTTTTATTGGGATAGCGTTTTTTTCGCTTATTTTGGAAATGTTGTTAATAAAACGCGTTTGTTGTTACTTTTTTGTGTATGACATTCGGCTGAGATACTAGCTACACATTTATCTGCATTTAGTTGTATTAAAGCACTTCCTTTGATTTTTTGTCTTTTATTATTGGTCTCTTTCAATATTATTTTTGTTGAATCCCATTGAACTTTATGCCCCTCTTCCCAAGCATGTTTACAAATACCTGACTTAAAAAACTCACTATTATTGATATATTTTTTATGTTTATTGTGGTTTGATTCCCAAAAAATAAGAGAAAAAAGAATAAGTAATGCCACAAGGAACTTACAGAAGACATTTATTGTTATTTTAGAACCTCCTGAAATTGAACATAACATAATAGCCAGATCAAAACTTTGTACCACACTTCAAGATTTGATACCGTATAGATACAAGGAGCATACCAAATATTTCAGAAATAAAGAATCATTTATAGCTTGCAACTTATGTCAGCGTAATTTCAATAAAAAAATAGAAGATGTGATGGGCCATTTATTAACACATCAACACTGGCAGTTGACTGACCTTTCCAAACCAAAGTACAAGTATTACTGTGAAATATGCAATATGTCATTTTTAGATGAGGCTTCTTGGACAAGACATTTTCTACCTGGAAAAAATAGGTAAATAAAAAGAGTTGGTTATCATATTAAAATATAATAATGATGAGTTATCATTGGAGAATTTAAGTTAATTCTACTTGGAAACTGATTTGTTTTTGTAGCCATTCCAAGGTATCCAAAACCCGACTTGACAATCTAACTGAATACGAATGTGTTACTTGTAAGGTAGTTTTTTTCGGAGATGGAATATCCGTAATAAGGCATAAAAGTAGTGCAGGTGGAAGGAGAAGAGAAGCTCCTAGAGGTCAGTACTTAGTTTCACAGTATCATGATTAGGTTAGGTTTACAATGTTAATTTGAAAGTAAAATGTATTTAATATATTGAATCTTCTTAGAAATAAAACTTCAACAAGGAATTCTCAAGATGTTTGTAAGTCGAGAGGTCCTAGAGAAAGAGGGAGATTGTTTGGTAAAAGAAGCGAACAATACTATTACTTGTTTGAAGAGAACTGTAGATTGTTGTTCTCGAATAGAAGAGGTGTTGAAAACGAGCCTTCAATATTGTAAAACCTATCCATTTGGTTCTAGAGTATCGGGTCTGGGAAATGATGTGAGATTGATAAATATTATCATTTCTTTTTTATAAAATAATGTTTTTTTTAGAATAGTGATTTGGATTTATTCATAGATACGGGAAACATGTACTTTGGAGCAAGAAATCAAGATTCTATTGCACAGTACGAGATCGTTAAGAAAGTATATAAAATTTTAAATTCACATAGAGATTTATTTACAAAAATTCACCAAGTACCGACTGCTAGAACGCCTATTGTTAAAGTCCAACACATCGAGACTGGCTTAGACTGTGATTTGTCATTTAGACATGCTTTGAGTGTAGAAAATACTAAATTTTTAAGGTAAACTATATTTTATTGCTTTATTGCGCGCGCTTCTGACCTTGAAATGACCAATAGTTAGCAAAGAAGAATTCTAGAGGCGATTCAAGAACCAAAGTTCAAATTATGTTTATTTTTCGATTATACTCTGGCATTTATGAACTTTTTTGTTGTAGGTTATGTTTAGATATTCAACCGATTAGTCAAGCTTTTATTTTAGTTTTGAAAAAATGGTCTGCTCTAAGTAAACTCGATGAACACATAACCACGTACGCTCTAGCAATGTTGGCAATTTTTTATTTGCAAGTTAACGACTATTTACTTTCGGTAAAAGAATTGAAACGACTGAATCCAAAAGCAGCTCCGGTCATTAGCGGTAAGTAGTGATAGTTCTATGGTCTTTGACAGAGTGACAGCGTGAGAATATTTAAATGTCAATTGGGAAAAGTAGAATTCGATAGATGGCGCTCTGAAATGTCAATGTCATCTTAGCAACGAGTAAAACAAATCAGCTGCCGTATGCCGTATAACCTTTGATATTTAAGTTGTTTTCTTTTGCTGTTTTAGTTTGAAGACAGTTTTCGAAAGTAAGGGCTGGCATGTGCAACGCACTTTTCGCGTAAAAAAAGGAGTCTTTGTGCAGAGTCTCGAGAGATAACGTGTCGACGACAGTTATGTTAAGTTGTTTCATTCCCGATATAAACCGACATTTCCAACCAAATTGGTCAACTCCATTCTCAATATCAATACCTGCATTTTCCTTCATAATAAGTGCATTGTCCATAAAAATAAAGTTTAAATAATCACAGTGATAAAAAACCTAAATTCAAATTAAATCTCATAGTGAATATTACTTTGAAGAAAACAAGGGAAAGAGTAAGGCTGTTCCCATTACTTCATATTGCAAACTGAAAGGCTTGTCTACATTTATTGTCCCATATGTATAAACTGATTTTGAACGGTTGTTATTCAATAAAATATTTATAATTTGTTGACGACCCTTAAGTGTATATTATTTTAATGCTGAACCGGCCCTTTGAGAAACCAGAAAACAGTGTTGTGGCCAACCACCCGCAATAATTTTAAATCTTTAATACCGACTTATTTTCCATTTGATCGGCAATGAAAATAAAAAATAGAATAACATAACCTCTTCCATAATATCTCTGATTATACAGGGTGTACCAATCTTACGACAAACTTCGGTATATGGGTTATTTTAAGAGATATCAAAAAATGTTATTAACAAAAATAGTAGATGTGCTGAAGGTCCATATTAACAAATTATATCGAACTATACAGAGTGCTGCATAACTCCGTTACAAACCAAACATATGATTTTTCAAATGGAAACCCCTGTATATTATACCGAATTCGGATTGGTTACATTTTATTGAAGCTTTTGATATGAGATTTTGTCAAAAGATATGGACACGTTTATGTGAAAATCGTAGGTGAATCAACGCTCTGTAGCTTGTACGTTGAAGAAAAAAAATGTATTTTGCCAAACAGAGTTCAGTAACATGATGCAATATCTCCGTATCCTACTTAATTTCAATTATATTCTTTCTTGTATACAGGGTGAACGGAAACTCGAACCTGTCATTTTCTTTCTTATTTCAAATGGAACACCCTGTATTTTATAGCAAAAATAGAATCTTCTTTTACGTAACTTTAATTTTTGTCAAGCATTCCCTATACCCAAAGTTTATAAAAACAGAGTTATCTGGTAATATTTATTGTAAACTATTTTTATTGACCTATTATGTGAAAGCAATAAACGTTGTATGTAACAAAACTAGCTACCAAAAATATAATCCTAACCGTATTATTAAGCTGAAGCTTCAAAGTGTTCACCGTTAACATCAATGCAATGCTGTAAGAGGGGGCCCAACTGATTGGCCAGCTCGTTCACCCGATTTAACAAAAGTATATTTATTTTTTTCGGGTCTTGTAAGGAATAAGTTTATAAAATCCCCGGCTATTAGAGATGACATGAAAGAGATAATTAGTGCGGCGTTTCGATCTACTAACGTTGATATGCTGAGAAATGTTAGTCAATCATTTGAACTATTCTGCAGCATTGCATTGATGTTAACGGTGAACATTTTGAACCTTTAGTTTAATATTACGGTTGGGATTATACTTTTGGTGGCTAGTTTTGTATAGAATAAATTGTTCATTAAAATTAATTATTAATTCGGATTTTTTGTTACATACAACGTTTAGTGCTTTCACATAATAGGTCAGTAGTTATATTTTACAATAAATATTACAAAATAACTGTGTTTTTATAAACTTTGGGTATAGGGAATGCTTAACAAAAATTGAAGTTACATAATCGAAGATTCTATTTTTGCTATAAAATACAGGGTATTCCATTTGAAATAAGAAAGAAAATGACAGGTTCGAGTTTCCGTTCACCCTGTTACAAGACAAAATATAATTGAAATTTAATAGGATACGGAGATTTTGCATCATATTACAAAACTCTTGTTTGGCAAAATACATTTTTTTTCTTTAACGTACCACAAGCTACAGAGCGTTGATTTACCTACGATTTTCCCATAAACGTGTCCATATCTTTTGAAGGACTCTGTATAACGTGACAAAACCTCATATCAAAAGCTTCAAAAAAATGTAACCAATCCGAATTCGGTATAATATACAGGGGTTCCCATTTGAAAAATCATATGTTTGGTTTGTAACGGAGTTATGCAGCACACTGTATAGTTCGATATAATTTCAAAATATGGACCTTCTCCACATTTATTTTTGTTAATAACATTTTTTGACATCTCTTAAAATAACCCATATACCGAAGTTTGTCGTAAGATTGGTACACCCTGTATAAGAATATTACCTCAGAAATGATGACAGTTTTAAACTTGTCACTGATACAAAATTAAACAATTAAAGTACGAATTTACGGTAATTACGTTGACTTGAATATAATACAAAACTATGCAAAACGAATTATTTTACTCGTTGCGACAGTTACAATTTTTTCCGCCAGAGGTCTCATTGAATTCTACTCCGCCCAATAAGAGTGGAAGATTTCTACCGTTTCAAAGCTAAATTTGAAATAAATGAAAGTTTTAGTCTTATTTATATGTGTTAGCTATTAATTTTGATTGTTTTAGGTTGGGAAACCATAGAATACACTATGTCTTCTGTTACCCTCAGAAATCATGTCAAACAATATGAACATTCGCTTCCAAGGCTTTTGAAAGATTTCTTCGCATACTATGCAGCATTCAATTACCAAAAAGACGTAAGTATCAACAATGATTCATTTTTTAATCAAAACAATCCCATTTGACTTGAGCAAATTCATGAATTTCTTTGTTTGAAACTAAATTTTCAATTTCTTAAAAACTTATACAGCGTCCACGGATGGTGAAAAAGTTTTAAATATTAATTTAGTGAAAAATGTTATTCTTGATAAAAAGTTTTGCTTGTTCTGAAACCCCATAAAATGAAATAAAATACAAGTTTTTCGAAACCCGTCTCATTTTATGGCCAGTTTTATGAAAACCTGGAGTCTGACTTTTTGACATTTCTTCACATATTGGCTAATATCTCGGGAAGCTTAAGATTTATAAGGTTCTAGTCTACGCCATTCCATTCAGAATTGAATTTTCTATAAAAAGAGGAATTTTCCACATCAAAGAATGGATTTTAGAATTTTCAGGTCCATTTTCAAGTCCACACCGAAACTTATACTAATTCGTGAAGACTCATAATTTTCATAATTCCTCTTTTTATAGAAAATTCAATTCTGAATCGAATGGCGTAGATTAGAACCTTGCAAACCTTAAGGTTCCCGAGATATTAGCCAAGATGTGAAGAAATGTCAAATCAGACTCCAGGTTTTCAAAAAACTGGCAATAAAATGAGACGGCTTTTGAAAAACTTGAATTTTATTTCATTTTATGGGGTTTCAGAACAAGCAAAACTTTTTATCAAGAATAACATTCTTCACTAAATTAATATTTAAAAATTTTGCACCTATAGGGTACTCCATCCGTGGACACGCTGTATATAGATTTTTTTCTGCAGGTCGTGTGTCCACTGTTGGGACACGTCATCGACAGAAATGTATTCCAGGATCCAAGACAATTGCCACCCGAAATGGATGCATACGTTAAACAATTAAAAACATCGAAAGAGCCTGAACAATTTCGTTTCATGTCACCATGTTGCATCCAAGATCCTTTTGATCTCAGTCATAATTTAACCAAAGCTTGTCATGGTAACACGTTGGCGACGTTTAAGAAACTATGCGAATTAAGCTATAAACAATTGGACTCTTTAAAATAATTTTTACTATTTTTTTTTTTCAACTTTTTCTACAATTTTCTTTTTTTTGGACGAGATAGGAATTGATGGTTTTAAAAATAACCATTTTGCGATATCTAGCGGTGAGTGACAAAAGTAGGTGTACAATAGCGCGCATGTTCACGACAATTGACAGTTGACAATATCCCTGAGGAAAAACAATAATCAATAATTATCAGACCACAAACAACTATTAACCTATATTATATATTATAAAATATGCAAGTTCAACAATTAAAATAACTTTAAGAGAAACATTTGAGCAAAACCAACTAAACTCGAACACGATCTATCATTATAAAATCAGCATAACCTCACTATTGAGTACCACGTGTTCTGAACGCTTTGTTTATTGTTTTTCTTCAGGGGTGTTGTCAAACTGGCTTGTGACGTAATGTGGACATGGCCTATAAATAAAAGTGACTAGAGCCGCTCAGCTTCCATATCTAAAATATGTAGTTATATACTAATTTGAATTGTTTTTTGTGAATATTTTTCTTCCATTTTATATTTTTTATGGTTATTAATGCCAGTATGAAAATTTTGGAAATCGGAGTTTCCTTCATCAGTCAGGTTTGTTACTCTTGACTTACTTTTGGCACTCGCCGCTAGATCGCGCCACGATATCCTCGCAGTATTTTAAAACCATTAACGAATAGAACAAACTCTTCGTGTGGATTTATGCAGCAACATTTAACAATTATCAATTAGCATTTAACAATTAACATTTATCAATAATAAGTTGAACTACTCATTTCACTATGACTCCATTTATGCAGACATTTGACAATTATCATTTATCATTTAACAATTACGAAGTTGGCCAACTTTTAACTTTCTTAAATTAAATGTACCGAATTTTCATCTAGTGCGCAACTAGTACGCAGATCCTTACTTTTTTCATAGAAAAGCGGTTGACTTGGGGTTATGTTGGGTGTTTGTTTATTTTCAAGTTGTACTAATAAAAGAAAAAGAGTCTTCAATTCTACTATACACCTTCAAAATTGTTCCAATGCACAAATAGACATAAAAATGTAGGGTTATTGTAAATAGAATCTCGGGCTTTTGCGCATGCTTACTATTTTCTCCTAATTTATAATTGTGTCTGCATAAACGATGGCAGTTTTACTAATTGTTAAATGAAAAATGTTAATTGTTAAATGCTAATTGATAATTGTTAAATGTTGCTGCATAAATCCACACTTCTACTAGGTATATATTTTTTATTATTATGTGTAGTCTATTTTTTTTTCAAATGGTCAGTTGCTGCATATCTTATTTTTGTTATACCCGGTTTTTTCATATTTTCCGGTACTTCAAGAACTTTTAGTAGAATAACAACAGACACATGCAATTTTCAATTAAATACTTCCCATTGGAACAAGCTTTGTTTCAACTGATCAGTTTTTTTCTCACTTTCGGTAAACCAAAGAAAAATGGCATATTTATTTTTATTTTGACTGTTCACTTTTTTAAACGTAACACCCTGTATATTTTCTGATGAAAGGAAGCTACTTCTTTCAGCTATCCATGCAATATCCACCGATTTATTAAGGTTTAAGCAGCCTACCACAAATACCACTCTTAACAAATAATTATTATTTGTAACACCCTGTATATTTTGTGATGAAAAGACGCCACTTCTTTTAGCTATCAGTCGATAATAAATTTTTAAAAATCGATTCGTTTTAAAACTAAAGAGCCTTTTTTCGTTGTCTTTTTATATACAGCATATTTTACTTTTTTGACACAAAGAAAAATATTTTCTTACTTTCCCAATCAATTAAATTTGTGTGTAGGTATATTTTTTTACAATTTAGTGCCTTTTAATCAACTATATAATAATATCACAAGTCACATTAATTGGTAAATGTATCGCTGATGTGTAGGGAACGGTATTTGGTAATTGTTTTCGGTAAACTGAAAAGAACCACCACCGATCGCAATATTATGCCGGATCGACACGTAATATTATGCCGGACGGGCATGCAATATTATTAACGATCGACAATTTTGAAATATCATTTATGTTTATTAATTAGTTTGATAATTTGGATTTTTTTACGAAACTGACAAAATTCCGTTGGTGTGACTTGTCTATTAATTATTGTATATTTTTTACATCGGTTATAATTAAATATTATATTCATTTTAATAGTATATATTATATAATTTGTTTTATTAATATAATAGAAAAACTTACTTCTAGTTCCATCTAGTGTCGAATTTTTACTTTTTTTCTGGTCAAAATCCCAGATAGACTAACTTCTGTCATAAATAACCTATCCAGTCAAGCCTCATTGTGTACAGGTATAAAGTTTTAGAGATTTAGCAGCAGTTCTTTGCCAAAAATTTCGTGGTGGAACTCTTGGGAGACTCAAATATGCTCTTAAGAGTTCTAAAAACAGAAAAATATGAACAATTGTTTTAAAATTACGTCGTTAGTTATTTTCTTTTAAAGGCACGGAAAAATAATAATAAATAGACGTGAGTTTTTCTATCGACTCTTTTACTTTAATTTTTTTTTATTTGGTATATTTTAATCATGGTTTACTATAATAAAAGTTATAAATAATAAACGTTTTTATTTGTCTCTACCTCATATAAAATGTATACCTGCTCTCTGATTCTGAGCGTGCTAGGCACATAACCTAGAGGTCCGTGGATCGAAAAAATTTTCCATTGTTTTCTTTTCCTTATTTTCTAATATTACCACAGAATACACCAGTCAAACAAGAAGCGAAAGCCGGCGTAAATTCTTTGATGTTTTGGGGGCAAAATTTCGTGTCCTTCAAACTGACGTTGACAGATAACGGATCAAGTTACACTGAGAAAATTGTTAAAAAAATGTAAATTAAACGTTAACTACACGCAAAAAAGTGAAACCAAAGAATATCAAATAATAATTGTTTATTTTTATGACTTGTTTCGACAAAGTTTCAATTGTTAAACTCAATTCATGAATTGTTTAAGTTAATTTAACAGTTCAACAAATATTGTGAAAAATATATAAATATAAGTTTTAGCTTCTGTTTTTGGAGTACCATCTGATGATTCGGGGGGGGGGTTTATCCACCCAAATCTTATGATGGAAGTGGACTGTAATTTTACCAATTAAAGGCTGCTAGTGACGATGTCGTATCCTTCCCTTGTCTCCCAAATGAAATGCATTGAGATTCGCTTAGCTTGATTTATTTACATGTTCTACTTACTACTTTATACAAAAATTGCACATTGTAGATTTGGATTTTTCCACTGAGACTTAGAGATTATTCACTTTTAGGTTTATAATAATTATTAAAGAAAAATACACATATTATTTAGTTTTGAGTAGCACAATTTTTGAAGTTGCCACACCCTTTGTGTCGGCTTTCTTATTTTTCCCCATACACACGTTCTCGGGGCAAAAGGTACTATGCGAGTGAGTTTGCCGGGAAATATTTTGTTTTTTATGAGAAGGGGTACTGCGAGTTCTCGCGTTGCACAATGAGAGGAAATTCGCTTGCCACTTGCCATGGGTATGTCTGTGGCATGAGCGGGGACATGGGTTCTTCCAAGGGAGATACCATGGGCGTAGTTAGAGGGATTAATTGGAAATAAAACAGTTATAAAATTATATATATATAGTTTTAGAACACCATCCATTATTAAAACTAATTAGCTATTGTTTAACCAAATGATTCTTATTTTCTATATTGTTTTCGAAACTATATGTATTTAATGTAGCACTATATGTAGGATAGGGTAAGTCTAAAAACCAATACAATAATAATAGATTATATATTTATAATATCAGTTTACAATAGAAAGAATTTCAGTAGATATACAACCTGGAAGACTTCTAAGAAATGTGTGAGAAATCTCTTGAATAACCTCTGGCATCAATTGTAAAAGCGCAAGTACTACTGAAATGCAGAGAACCCTTAGTGATTTGCCTTGACACTATATTTTTTGGGATCACAGGCATACAACTTTATGAATAAATTATTAGTCTTCCAACAAAACGAAGAATGCAAAGAATCACCAAAAAACTTGCTTTAAAGTCTGGTTTAGGTTACGATTCAATATTTAAAGCTCTAGAAATAAAGTTTCAGACAATGTCCAATGGATTCAAACAGTGTACCATTATGTATTGATGGGATGTCACCAAAAAGTCATGTCTTCTATAGTAATGCACGAAATGAAGATACTGGACTGATTGACATTGGGACTGGATCAAAAAACCTTTTTACTTTAGGAAATCTTAACATACTTATTCCGTCTCCATCACTTGAATGACAGCCACGAATTGCACAAGTTTTTGGCGCCATAACTAATAAATGTGATTTTGTAAACAAATTTTATCGTTCAAAACACAAAATAATATATAAATAATCAAAAAGCTTACAACAAAATGAAATAACATGTCATTTTAGTAATTATGCTATGACAGTTCTGGACCAAAATCGAGATTTTAACATGGTATTCTCCATAAGAAAATCTAAGGTTCGTTCTGGTCAATTTGGATCATTTTGGAGTGGGGGTAAATCTCATTCTGCGCATGTGATACGTTATTTGGATAGGTGACGTCATAGGGGTGACGAATAAAATAGTAAAAAAATTCTAACTACCCCCTTTCATCCCCCACGGAGAACCCCTCATACTAAAAGTTGACCAATCATAGCAAACGACGTCTCGTCTAAAAGGCCTTAACGTCTAGTGTATACAAAAAAATATGAAAAAATTCTAGCTACCCCCCTTCATCCCCCACGCAGCACCCCTCACACTTAACCAATCAAACGACGTCTGGTATATAGACCCATCCTAAATATTTAGGATCCCCAGAGGACCACCCAAATATCCCCAGAGGACCATTGGCCCGCCCACAAATATTAAGGATCCCCAAATATCCATCCTAAATCCCCATTGGCCCATCCCCAAATAGCCCATTGACCCATCCCCCATTGACCCATCCCCCATTAGCCCATCCCCATTGACCCATCCCCATTGGTCCATCCTCAAAGTGGACCACCGAAATACCCAAATATTTAGATCTTTAAGTTACCTAACTTGAAAAAATTTTCACCGGAGTCCGGGCACGAACCATCAACCTTCGCGTCTGAAACAACGCGTCTAACGAACATAGCTATTCGCACTCATAAGTGTTGGATTAAAATAAAGGTATAAAAAAGAGTGGTTTGAAAATAGACTTAAGTCTACATAGGTATATTGATACATAGGTATATGATTAGAGTACAAAGAGAAGTGACATCGTTGAAAATGGTATCTAGATACGTCTCACATATACAGAGTGTATCATTGGAGTATATTGAAAAAATCAGGTGACATTGTCCAGTTTTATTATAACACGTCTAATATTAGTATCTTTGTTTTCAAATCTTCATATAAAAGTTAATGAATTTTCAAAACGATGTTTGAATAGCCTTAACCAATTACTCCAAATGATATTTTTAATCTACCTTTAATATGTTAAATAAAAAATATCCTAACACTCATAGTATATGGTGAATATTAATTATGAATATATTTTCAATACTTTCTTATTAAAAATCCGCCAGAGGCAACTAATGCAGTCCGGAGTCTTACGCAATAGGTATGCAATTATTATTGAGGTCATTTCAGATAGTTTATTAGTTTTTTAAAAAAATCTATAAGGTGATAATACATTAATTATATACGAATGAATATATTTTCAATGGGATAGTCTATGATACATATTATACTTTGCTATAACCATCCTGTTATTAAAAATCCAGTGAAGGAAATCATTAAAATTGTAAACATATTGTTGAAAAATGTTAGTATAATAGTTTGCAGAATGAATAATCTATTTGATCCACCTAAGTGTAGAATTTTTGAAACAATAGTTTGTTTAGTTTGTAGAAAAGTGTTACGTAAAACTTTTAAACTTGAAAAAATTTGGAGTTGTAAACAAAAATTAATAATTGGTTTGTGTACAGCTGAATGTTATCAAACAAGACCACTTAGAAAATTTCCGGAATACATAGATAGTAATTGGTTTCGTGAATTAGACTCATTAGATGAAAAAGAGATATATTGCGGATATTTTTTACCTCCACGACAACGAGATTAGAATATTAGAAGAAAATAATTATAAGACCGTTAGTCTTACAACATCCTTAGAAGAAGGTAACATAAATCTGAACAGAATGACTTCCTTAAATTTAAACTTTATTATTTTGGTTGCCGTTTCAAATAATATGCTGTACACAAATGTACCAGATAATGCAAAACATGTTGCAATATGTTTTGATATGAAAAATATAAGAGAAGACTGTAATCGAACAACATGGAGTTTGTTAAGTATAACAAAAACAAATAATGGTCACCTCTCTGTATACCATATTGAAATTCCAGAAACGAATTTATCATATTTTAGTTACAAATTAAAAATAATATTTAATGATAATTCCGAAGGTGATCAAACCCAATGGCAGAATGTGATTATAGATGATATTCCTATGGACAAGACAAACATAAGCGAAAAAGTTGATAAATTGTACATTTTAACATATATATAGTATTGATTTTATTAATTATTATTGTTATATATACCTTACTTAAAATGGTAAGAGTATTTACACAATATAAGTTTTACTCAACGGTTTGTAGTAAATAAAACAAGTTAATTAAATAATATTCTTTTATTTTTCATCCATTATAAAATGTTCATATAATATATAAGCATTTCTTAAAGCGCAAATAGATGGATTAATCTTATGATAAAAACATTTTGGTGTCGAGGCTGCTAATGGTGGATCTTCATCTAATTCATATACAGGTGCGGTGGAATATTTTTGAATGAAATTAGCCTTTTCTTTTCCTTTCACGAAAACCATGTCAGCATTTTCAGTAATGTCTTTTACGATATTTTTGAATTTATGTAAATGTGTATAACCACTATTCCAATCGATTCCATGATGATTTTTCATTAACCAAGTTGCTTGTCTATGTAAGTCAGGAGGTAAACATATGTAGAGGAAATGGTGATTTGAAAATATAGTGACTTACTTGATGACCATCGTATGCTGCAAATTCTTTGACGATAAATTTATTATTTTCGATCTTAAAACCTTGAACATCTAAAACAACTTTCATATTTGTAATTGTTGCAATTTAGTTACCGCACCTTTATACTGTTCATAATATTTTATGTCACGTTTGAGACGTGTTAATTTAAAAAGAAACTGACTAAGAGCAATTTGATACTCATGGGTATTCATATTTAATGAAGAATATGTAGTAACCCTACTTTTATATTGCATGTCAATCATGCGCGCTATGTTTTTTCCACATCAGTATTGCTTAACAATTTTAGTTAATGGATTATAGGAAAATTGTTTTTCATGAAAGATCAAACAATATGCAGAAATATCACTCGTAATGGGAGCATTTAACTCAAATTCTATACGAAGAACTACAGATCCAGACTGTATTAGTTCTTTCTGCCTTGAGCAATCTATATGAATTAAGGGAGCTGTATCTCTAAATTCGTCAGGTGTGAAAATAGGTTCACTGTTCGAACGGCTATAATAAGAAGTTTGAAAATCAGCAAACATTTTATATAACGTAGCAAAACTATTGTTTGTAAAATCTAAAAGTAAATCATTATATGGATACTTCTCAGAATTGAGAAATACCTTAATATTTTTCAAATTCAGATGTTTAAAATGACTCATATTTTCTTTTATGTTACTCCTACCATTATTTTGAAATCCAATCACAATGTGTCTAGGTGTCTCTACTTTTGTACTAGTTTTTACAGCCCAAGTGTGGCGAGACGTTTTCGGTAAGCTAGGATACTCAATCAATTGCCAAGATCTGAATTTTATCGGTAGTTCCTGGTTACTTTGAATAATTTTGTTTAGATGTAATTCATGTTTTATGTTCGGTTTCACGTGAGGAATTCTCCAACTGATGTGAGTTAATTCAATTTTAGGTTTTTCCGTTTCATCTGTATGTGTGACTGAGTCTCTATCATCACTAGATCTCACCAATATTAGCTCTTGTTTCATGTTTAAGATTATTTTATTGAAATCTTCAAAGAATCCCGACCATAATTTCAAGGGTATACACACATTAAAATTTCCATGTTTGTCTGACAACTTGACGTCTTCCTTAGGAAACCATCCAGAACTATTTAGAAAAATACTTTCATTTGAATTATAAGATAAATAATTTTTCATTGTTGAAACAAGGCCAATATCTCTTACTGAATCAACTACAACACCGTTCAGTTCATATCGAATTTCACGGAATAAAAAAGCTATTGCATTATTGATGAATTTCAATTTTGTAGGTACTGTGTTGGTTTCAGTTAAAATTTTTCCCGTAATCTCAAGATAACTGTCAGCCGGATATGTTATACAATCTAAATCTTGCACTACAATACGAATCTCATCATTATAATTCAACTTTCCGGTAATATATGGTTGGTATGTGTGATATTCATAATCCTCCACAGCCATGTCATTGAAGGGCTCATCAGTGACTTGTAATATATCCATTTATATTAATAACTTAAAACCGAGTGATTTTAAAAAGCGTTTATTTTTAGGCGTTATGACGGCTATTCTCTCACACAAACTAATTGTAGACGGTTTACTCATCAATCTTTTATAGTTTTTTTCAGCATATGGATGGGAAAATTTTAAGACCATTTTTGTTGTCGAATATGTAAAGTAATAGTAATCTCCTCGTCTTGAAAATTTATAACGTTACCACTCAATAATCAATAATTTTTACTGTTATGTTGTTAATTGTTTTAACACTTACAGGATAATACAAGATATTTTGAGGAGATTCAACTATTTTATAGCCACTAGGAACAGTAGGAAAAAATTGATGGATAATGTGAACAGGATGTCCATTGAGATATGATCCAACAGCAATGTCACAATCTATTCCAATAGAATTAACTTGTAAAATATTTATAGGTTTTGTAGAGGTGTGTATCTCATTGGGAGTTAACAAAACTTTTTCAAATCCAAATACTTTACCAATTGAGTCATCAGTTAAGAATGAAATTGTCTTATTACTAGAAATTGATACGTGAGATGTGTTTAGATTTGGGACTATGTCAATTGTTGAATCTGATGCTACTATAAGCATGTGTTGTTTAATATATTGAATTATTTCATTAAGTTCATAAGCACCTTTAGGTATAATTATTGTATGATATATAGTAGGACCTCCAAAAATGAATCTATTGTTAGTTTCATCAATATTTGGTATTGTATTGAAACTATTGAAATTAACTAAACCAACTTCATAGTCATATTTATCATCCAAGTAAATGGGAGGATTGAAATTATAATTGAGAATAGATGATGCACCACTAAGTGTAACAGAAAATGACATTTCAACTAAAAAAGTTTAAATATGATTGAAATATTTATGTATGAATTGAAGTGAGTGATGACCACAACTATACGAATTGTTCTGTAGTCTATCATAATTGTATGTTATATATACTGGACCGTTACTATGAAAATACCTAATCAATTCCATTGGTGGAGGTAAATTTCCATAACTATCAAAGTAAATAATTTCCTTGTCTGATTTTATGTATGATGTCCAATGTGTTCCATCTCCTATAACTGTATCTATATTCAAAATACCACATTCATGTTTATGAATTTTCTTCGGTAAATTATCTCTCATGAAAACTCCCCTAAAAAAAGGTATTTTCAATATTTTAACATATTTCCACAGATCTTTATCGGTGAGCCCACGATGGGGCAATTTCAGTTTTTTGTTGTTCCTTCTCCTTTGTATGGTCTTAGATAAAGACCTTTTCCTTTATGTCTTCTTGGCTTTTTTTGATGTTTTTTTTTTCAAACCTTTTCCCTCTTTCAATTCCATAGCCATATCATGTCGTTTTTGTTCAGTTAATTGTTGATTGTTATACTTTGCATCATTTACTGCCTTTGCAATTCCAGCTGCTCCACCCCCTAGAGCTCCTAATGCACCCAACAGTGGTAATATTAATGGTAAAAATCCACCTATTCTCGTCGGTGTTTGAATTATACGTTTTTTAGGTTTTTTCTTATTACCACGACT
>CAJUYH010000100.1:0-94208 GCA_910591685.1 Galerucella tenella | reverse complement strand
CTACAAGATACATATATATATATATATATGTATATATAAAATACTTTGCTAAACACACTCTCATATAAATCAAACGGCTATTATATTATTTAATTAATTGATTAATAATTAATTGGTTACATGACACGTTTAATTGTGATTGACAGAGTACAATAAATTTGATAGTTGTTGAGTGCGTGATGTGTACGTGTAAGGTGTAATCATGCTGTGACGTGTACGGTACAACACTCATTGCATATCAGCGCCGATATTTACTTCGTGATTCTATCAAGGCATATACATGCATATGCGCATGTGTATATGAAGATACAAGTGTACACACACATATATATATATATATATATATATATATTATGAGGGAACGTTATGTGAGGAGTAGCGCACCGATGCCACGCTTTGATTGAGTTACATTATTAATTAATCATACCGGAGAGTACTGGCGTGGCGGTCGACAAACATTGCATAGTTAAATTTTCCCACAGTGGCTCGTGAAAGTGTATTGTATCGCCTCAACCTGAACCCCAATCTCAACCACTATCATCTTCTCATTCACCGGCACTCATATCCTTTTAATCCCTCGCCATTTACTCTGTTTCATTGAAAAATATTTGTGTACACCGTCCATGTATACAGGAATACAGTAACATACTAGATTCTATGCACTGCATAGATATATCCATTCTCCGTGGATTTTATGATGATGTCGTTGCATTCAAGGTCAGTTTTATTTATCTCATCATCATCAATTACAATAAGACAGCAGTAATGTCACCACATCCCATGCATATAGATATATATAAAGTTTTTTTTTCCACTTCTTACGTAAATTTATATAAAAATATTATATACATGCTATATTTATATAGCGTGATACCATAAAATCGAGTGTCCGAGCGTAAGTAGAGACAGTTTACGCTTGGTCAGCCACTTTTATAATTTGCGACTGACATTATAATGCAATGGAAAGTTATTACCGAGATATAGGTATATGTTTTTGTACGGATTTATATAGACAAATATTATTGACAATAATAACGATAGTAATTATATTAAAAGTGGCAGAACTGAATAACAGTTCGGGAAAGGAATTAAATGGAAAAAAAAATGGCGCACGTTTACGAATAATAATTAATGGGATTTTAATGGTTATGTCACGTGATCCCACACGTTGCTCTGTCTGACCCACCCGTGTTGTTTGTTGGGCATATGTAGCAAGAGGGTGACGTTTGTTGTGGCATAACAATAGTATACAGTACTGCAGTAACATAACAATGTGAGTATGAGAAAGACAGACGATCACCTGCGGGTTTCATATTTATACATACATAAATATATATATATATACACTAACGTGTGTACAGGCTAGTGAGGGTGGCTAAATGTTTGTGTTGCTTTTTTTTTGTTCAATTTTATTTTATTTTTCCCCGAGATTTTTTTTATTTGTTTCATTTGATCGTTTTCATTTGGTCATTGGCTGAGTCCCGTGCGTTCGCTCGAGTACAAATGCTATGTATTAATATATCTATATACACAAACGCAGACATGTATGCAATCGATTTCTCGTTGCGTCGGTGAAATCGTTGGGACATAAACGCGGAGGAGACAACGCGAGTGCGGTGGTTGGCGGCAGTATGACTCTCTCCCTATTTCTCTCTTCGTCATTCGCTCCGCTTCTATCTCTCTCTCTTGTTCACTCGCTTGTTCTCTGTTATGCGCTGCAGCTAAATCGATTCGGTGCAGATAGGTATATAGGAATGAACTCATGAGAGATACTGTTCTCTCATCTACACAGGCATATATACATATATATATATATATATATATACATGTCCATACATGAGAAAAGAAACGGTCGGCTCGTTAGTCACACACTGTTTAATCGAGGCTTTTTACTGTATATATAACTATGTACGAATTGCTTTTAGTGTATAGCTATTCGCTTCAACTTGTCTTGGAGTAAAAAAAAAAGGGAGATAATAAAAAGTGGCAGGTATGCAAAAAAAAAAAAAAGAAAAACAAAAAAATTAAAACAAACGGACAAAGACTGGGAATATTTCAATAAAATGAAATTAATTATAAACAGAAAAAAAATTGAATACACACACGACTGCTCTGCCATTATTTATTGTTACATCGCCATATTTATAATGTGAAGATGTGAAATACAAACTAGAGATAATAATGTGCTGTTATTTAATTGATAATAATTGTAGAATGGAAATCAATAATTTATGTAACTGATGTGTTCTCTATACACGTTTTCAACTCACTCACTGTATGTATGTATATTGTATATAATATGTAATTCTTGTACATTGAGTACAAGAATTATGCTGTAGATAATATAACAGTGTATGGTTGGAGCTGGTCGTTATGTGTGATATTGCCCGAGACAATTTTGAAGAAGGTCAAGCGCGTAAAAATTATTGCCATATAGCCACAACGTTCTTCTTTATATGTATATGTTAACGCTGTTTTTTTTTTCTTTTATTACCCTAGACAAAATTTATCTGGAACTTTGGCTCAATGCATTATTTACTTGACAGCATATACATAGCTGTATATGTGTGTGAAAATAGAGGTATATATGTGCACATGTTGAAAGCAAATAGAAAAACAGATGTGTAATTCTAAATCAACTGCATTTCATCAGTTATTATGTTTTCACGTGCCAATGTTGAAGACGAAATCGCCATGGGAATTGTTCGTTCCAATTAAATACATATGAAAGTTCACTTTATTGAGAGTTATGATTTCACTAAGCACTATATATATGAACATAGCGATCACTTGAAACCGTATTCCGCTTCTGTGATAGTTGTATTTATACATATAAAGTAATATATAACCAAAGGAAAATCTCAGGCTAATAAACATCCAAGAAGTATATATAATGTCCAAAGCACAAACGCGTAATCTCTCCTAAATACAGTTCGAGGGTGTTTTCAATGAAAACACTGGGGACATTCGTTCGTGCGCGCGAGCGGTTTATTTAATCAGCCGGGACTTCAAAGCGCTTGGCCGAGTCTCTCGAGAGATAGTATTCGTATAGAAATCATGAATAGAGAGGTGGTTGAAGAGAGAAGTGAAGGACTTTCAAATAGAATATTCTAGAATTAACGTGTTGGTTTCAATCGCAAATTCTATTTCAACTAAATGATATTGTTTTTCTCCTTCACACTCAATTTTATTGAGATCTATTGAATTGATTCTCCCGTATGCAACATATATATAAGGATAAAAATTAAAAAAAAAAATAACAGAAAATTAACAGACGTCCGTTAATTTCCCAGTAGTTTATGTATATGAACTGGTTGACACGAATAGTATTGTATAGCTATATATATACATACATAGTCAATTTAACAATTCATTTCAGACGATTCATTTTCCCCAGGATTATCTTCATGTTACGCTTGAATAACAGACTCAACGAGCGATGACAATTAAAAAGGAAAAAAGAAAAAAAAACTGATAGAAGACCCGAAAAAAAAAAGAAACAGGGGAGACAATGTATACAGAAAAAAGTAATAGAAAGAGCCATTTTCACATTTAAACAAAATGCTCACAATGAATTGCGGCAAGTTTATTGAAAAATAATGAGGAGGCCTCGCCTCCTATACCCTCGTCTTTCGAATTCAGCCGGTGCCCGCGCGCGCGGTCACATGGTCGCGGCCTGTACTTGACAACTGGGTAATTAATTTTCAAGTCGTAGCAAACGGCGAAAATGAACGGCGCTCGAGTCGTTCAATTTTCTACTATTGTTATTAACTGTTTTATATACATACTGCATATCTATATATACATAAAACCATTGTCTTCATATTTTTTCTGCCATTCCACAAATCTATTGTCTCAATTCATCATCAAAATATCCATGACAAAATAATATATATCTCTGTCACAGGCCAAAAGAAATTTCCCCTATAAAACAATTACTTTCAACCTGTTCATTTTCGTAATCCTATATATATATATATATATAATCTGGTAACAGGCAGTAAACAATGACAATTCATTAAATCGCATTCACGATAAATCGTTTCATGTCAAACCTATATGAAATGACGGATGCACTGACGGAAATCAAGAATCGCCAAGAGCTCCCCACGTGTCATAATGATGAAAGGTGACCATGTCTATTGGTCAGACAGTAACGTATATGTCAATATACATGACACACATATATATATATACACACAGGAATATGGAGGTACTACATCATCCCAATATTGAACGTTTAACTGGGACTTCTCGCTCCCACTGATACATGTCCAGTGTAACTGTATGTATTTAGGTTCCCTCTCATTCTCTCAGTACCTGTCTTTATAGCGAAATATATATATATATATATCGTGCAAGGCCGAGGCCATGCGTGTGTGTCGAACAGGCCAGTAGGAGCTGGTACAAATAGTTGCGATGGTTACGTATGCCACTAGATGCAGACATTGTGGGATAGAGAGGTGCACCTCGTTCTATATATATATATATATGTATATATGTACATAGATTCACAAATAACAGTATATAGCAGTAGTGCGGATGCTGCCGTAGCTGTATGATACGTCATAAGTCACAGTTGGTAGCACGTTGCGACGACATCGACCCTTCTACCGTGGCTTTGGTGCCTCGTGCCAGCTTAGATGTAATAGTACCATTAACCGCTTCTG
Source organism: Galerucella tenella (assembly GCA_910591685.1). Lineage (NCBI taxonomy): Eukaryota > Metazoa > Arthropoda > Insecta > Coleoptera > Chrysomelidae > Galerucella > Galerucella tenella. Next base: position 89,538 of record CAJUYH010000100.1, on the reverse strand, counting down.
TCTCTTAGCAACCCGACCCTACGACCAGTTTATTGCGAGCTATGATTGATATTGTAAAATATTGCGTTCTTGCCTCAGGGGATTTTTACTTTATTTCTATCTCACTCACTCTATGTCCTGCACTTTCTCGCATTTCCTCGCTGTGTCATATTGTGTGCTATTTTCATGTCTGTATAACATAGTCGTGATCGTTGGCGCTCCAATAACTCTACAACGTAAATGTTATGCTCTAATATTCTGTATACGAGTACATTTATGTATGTGTATTCCTTCGGACAATTCCCGTTCAACCATTCGTTCATTGATCAATTACAAACACTTGTTACGCGTGTATTATCTTCGATGTTGGACTCAATAAAACATTCCACTGAATGTACAACTCGGGATGTAAATTATTATTGTGTTTTATTTTTTTTTATTTGCGTAGTAACAGAGGTGACGGGGTAGGATGTGCGGAATTACGGCCTTATATGTATATATATGGAGATCAAAGAATGAAAAGGGCTTTGAATGACAAATGAAATATATTTTTGTTTGACAGCAAGAAATTTACATCAACGAATTTTTTGAACGTTATGATTTTTTTCATCCTTTCTTCATGGTTTTGCCACTGTTTTCACTTGTTTTTTCTTTTGCTTTTTCTTTTTCCACTTCATTTCAACTCTGTGTACTGATTTGATTGGAATATATTCATGATGATGCGATAAAACGCGAAGAGCTTTAATGCATTTAAATATGATTGAATTTTTATTCCGAGAGATGAGACAATACAAAAAAAATATAAAAAATAAAAATGGAACGAAAAACATTCGTGTTTGTCATTCAACAAATTAACCATTGTGTAAATTTATCCGTGAAGTAAATCGCATGAATTTCACACAGATGAAACTGCCGGTGCACGAGATACATGACAATTAATGTCACATTTCATTGCAATAAATTTGCAATTAAAGTAAACAAAGCAACAAGCACCGAAAAAAAACAACATGAACACAAACTGAAAATAAATAATTAAAATAAACAAAAAAGGAATCTCGTTAATAGTTCATTGGAATATTTATAGTCAATTTTTCTTTCCGCTCACGGAACAGTTTGAGTGACGCACCAAACGATAAGTAACTTCCGTTCATTCATTTTATTTTTATCTGTTCTTCTTTTATGATTATACATTTTTTTTCTGTTACATTTTCTTTTTTCTTCTTCTCATCTCAAGTGTTCTGTAGCAATTGCTATTTCTATTTCATATGCAACCTCTGTCGTACGATTACCTTATGGCTCTTGGCGTAATATAATCGTATATATATACATATGTGTTTTCATCTTCTTTATATATTTTTCGCAATCTTTATCCCCGTAGAGGGCGTTAAAAGTCGCGTCAGGGGTGTCGTAAGTCAAAGGGTAAAGAGAACACGGGGGCCAACGGGTAATCGTGACGACGTCGATATAAATCGCTCGACAACTGTGACTGACCCCCTGTTTATTTCGCAACCCCTACGCTCCCAAACATTCTTCTCATGTTTCTTCCAATACACACATCTCACATACGTACATATATGTATGTATATTCTATACAATAAATGTTTATATGCATATGCGTTTACATCAAGATCGCTGTCGCCATCGATCAACCTTTAATTCCAATACGTAAGGGGTTGCCATTCCCTCGCGTGAATTTTGTTTTACAATGAATCGATTGGTGTATATTTTTGGCATCTTTTTTCTTCCTACTTCAACGCATTCCCCTGAGCTTTTATCTTTCACGTAATCCACATATATAAACATATATTCTCAAATTATTATGCCTAACGCATTGCTGTCATATATTCATAGAAATATTTTTCATATATTGCTGGAGAACGAATGGAGGGTGAAGGCGTAGATGCGTCCTTTTCTTTGTTTTTTTCTTTTTTTTTTTGCTATCTAAGGGACGACGTTTAGCCAAGCTTTGCAATACATATGCCAATTGGATTCAACCCTCGTTTTGAAAAACTGACATGTCATTTTCCAAATGCTATGCAATAAGAATATTGAGTATATTTATCTGTCATTTATGATTTATAATTGCGCTTGAAAATGGGATATAGGGATATTTTTTTACTTGTGAAAAAATTATGATTGTGTAATGTAAAATGGGTGCAATACAATCGTTACATTAATCCGAATGAATGTTCTGATATTGCCGGATGTGTATTGGGCAAATATCGTAACGACGCGATGTATACATTCTTTAATATATTCAGTATACGTATATGTAAACATATATAAATATATATTTATATGTACTTTCTTCTTATGGAGTTGTACAGAGCAATTTTTCTCTCTGTAATGTTTTTTTCAATGGTTAAAATATCTCCTTTGACTTCCTGACTTTACATTCGTAAAGATGTTCAATGGTCTATTCACTATTTGACTTTTGAATATTACTCAATATAATTGCAGTCCATTCATTCCATATTATAAAACACAAAAAAAAATTTTTAAAAAGTAAATAATACAGCTCTTTTTATGAACATGCATATACGTTTCATATGTACATATATATATTGTTTATTGCCACGATGCAGCTTAAAACTTTTTCACTACTGTGAGATAATCCCGGTTCTTCTGTTTCTTTGTCTTACCGATTTGTTCACACACGTATAACGGTGGAATTTCAGCAAAAACGAATTTCACCATGAAGCTCAGAGCGATTATATATTTTTTTTTCACTCCGCGATTTTTATTTCATGCAACTATTTTTTTTTCCGCGATATTATTGCCATGTTGTATGGTAGATTTATTGTACTTGTGTATGTGTGAATGTTCATATACGTCTCGTACTTTTTTGCGCTTTTATCACAATTTTTCTCTTTTCCTATTTGCCGATTTTCTTCAACCACTCACTCGCTTTTTCCACACCACAAGTTGGATGTAATTCCCCGTAGAAACGGAGGTTATTCCAGCGAACTCTCGGGTCACGTAGACGTCCTAACTATCGTGACACTACCAAGTTCTTGGGCCACACAGCTAACTTCCTCCATATATATACCCGAACCCAGCCATGTGTTTTATATGAAGGGTTAGCTGGTACGAAAGTTCGAAAAATGACGAGGGAGATTCCATAAGCCACGTGTGGACTTATATACACGTCCCTTCATCTCACCCATTTTCCTCAATAGACATATATAAACACATATCTAATATATCCATATATACATACAACTTTTTCTACTTCCATTTTCTTGTCCAATGTAATAGTTGAGCTCAATTCTTACGAAGTACGCTTTCTTCCCCAACGCATCGTCGTCTTCCTGACGACATTTTACCACACCTCGATCCTTTATTCTAGTCGACACCGTGTCCCAAGCTATACTCAATTCTTTCATCTCTCCAAGCTTTATTTCATTGTCGACGTTGGCTCTCTCTTGTTGTCGCTAGTCTTCATTGTGTTCATCCAAGTATCGTTCTTCTTCGTTTCTTTTTATTTTTTCATTTCGTTTTCCTTCGTCATTTCTATGTATACTTTTTTTTTTTCATCCGTTTTTTTATATACTTTTTTTCCACTTTCCGTTTGTACAACTCTTCCCATTCTTTCGGTTGTCTGATATAGTTGTTCCGTAAATCCGCTCGTCTTAGCTTGTTATAGTTACTAAAGACCTTCATTCCAACAAAATTGATTTAATAGTATATTACATGTTTTTAACTATTATAATTATCATCGATATAATAAATATATTTAATAATGATGTATTAACGATTGATATCAAGTAAAATAATATTAAATATGTTATATAGTTTATTTATACAATTTTTTATTATTGTTGAATAGCATATTTTGATAAATAGATGAGGTAAATTAGTGTTGTTGGTTTGGCTGTAACGATAATTCGATCATGAATTCATCATTCTATTTTCACGTTCTCACGGTCGACTCGGGACCGCGATATCGAAGATATACACTCGTGTAAATTGCCATTTGAAATCCGATTATCGGTTGTAGTCACAGTTGGATAAGCATACAGGCACACACATACATGCTACATACCTATCACTATATAAACTGAATACATTTTCTGTGAATTTATTATGGTTCTATAAGCTAAATGGACATTATGCTTATTAATCTGAAAGGTTTATATGGCGCGCTATAATTGTTGATTTATAATTTTATGTATAATAACATTCGAAACCATAGAAATGAATTCTTCATTTTCTTTTATTTCTGTTTATCAGAAAATTCTCCTGTTTGTAGAAGGACAACATTCCACGAATTTCAATACTAATTAATTCTTTCATTCATGATGTGACGCAATTCAAAAGCTCGTTTGAACATTTCGACCGTGTTAGCGGTTCATAAGTTATTAATGGCTATTTAAGTGCCCGTCGTAAAATATGAGGGTGTATTTCGCTATTACAGTTTGAATTACAAAACTTCAATCATTTATTTTTATTGAAAAGAAAAAAAGAAAAAGAATGAATGAATGAATAAACAACGACAAAAAAAAACCGAATTATATAAATCATCATAGATGTCAATATAAAATAATAAAAGCATATTTCCATCAAACTATACATTTATATTCATTTTCTTCAAAGTTTCATATGCAAGTTAATTGAAAATATCAATTACTTCATTATCGGAAACGATTATGTAAACAAATATGGAGGGATATTTTTCTGTGTTTGCAAAATATAGATATAAATGGAATTCATGTAGTACAGCACTTGGATTCGATGACTATGAAGCATTGGATAATTGTAATAGATGGTATTGCATTCTATTGATTGTAACCATTTGTTGAATTTTTTAATTTCATTATTCTCTTCATTTTCCAATTGTATTTTCAAATGGACCTACACATTTATTAGATTATATACAGTCCTCGTCAACAATGATTGATTACCAGTAGTTACCAGCCCACAGGCAATTTCCTTAATTGAAGTACACATTCAACATTTAAATTAATCTACCAGCAATATTGAGGTTCGACAAATTTTACCTTTACAAATATATATATATATATACATCTAGCAAATGGGTAATGATAATTATTCTTGTTGAATTCTCGCATTGTCACTAGACATAACTACACACTTCATGGCACCAAGTAGGAAGTAATTTAACTATTGTCAACAGGAAATTGAGAAGTATACACATAGCAACACATGTGCAGTGTAAATTACAGACTGTATCACAAACTATTGCTGAACATACAAGCATTTAATATATAATAATAAATTATACAACTCATGATGGCCCAACAGCTATTTATCACCCATCTATTTTAATGACGAATATAAATGAGAATTAATTCAATATTAGTATTGCATAGAGTCAAATTATAGTCTCTCATCTCATTCTCTGAATACGACACGATAACTGGTTCAGACAAATCATTATTATTGTCTGGCGCACGTTTTACTCCCTATCGACGCAATACTCAGTGCTCTTTCCTGCCGCCATTGATAAAATATAAAAGTTCATGTATATATATATATATTGATGTGTATGGGTGCACCATTGCTTTTCGAATAAAAGACTCGATGAATGTGCATTTTCTGTATATCGACTATATTGTAGTTGAATAGCGAGATAGGAATATTTCCTATATTTATATATACTGTACTACTCGATCTACATTCATATAGATATGCACTACAACAATTATTTACTCTCCTTGATTTTTCAAGTTTTCTTCCATTCGATCAACTTCCACAAGTATATATTTTTAAACCGAATAGGTTTAACGTACAATTAATAATACTACATTACTAATTTGTTTATCACACATGTATCAGTATATGTAGGTATATGTATTTTCAGTACACTCAGAGTCTATTTACTCGATTGTTTTTATTTGATTGTTTCACCGCAACCTAAGTATTATTATGTATTAAAAAGAGACAAAAAAAATCTCCATCACGAAATTGAGATTTATACGCTATCAATCTTATTTCATATAAAACATTTTATCAGGGCGTGCTGACATATTGATGGCAGTTGGATCTTTGATATAAAAGCGCACGATGATGGAGCACATTTTCTATATTAAATCTTGATATAAGGGTGAATAGAGTAATTTTATTCAACGCAAATGTAAACTTGTTCCGACGCTTTTATTTATTTTTATTTTTCTTGCTTTGTGCAGACATATATATTTATGTATTTACATTTTATAAGATAATATATACGTATTAAATTTTATTTTGAAATACGGGCGAGTGGCCGTTACCCTTTTGACTGTAGCATGAAAATGTAACAATTAAAGATTACATCCTGTCGAGACGACGACGCATCTGAGTGCTATGGGGTCGCAAAACGTTTTCAACGTTCCACCCCAATTATTGGAGGGGGAGACCACTCGTTCTATAACTGTGTAGGGAACGAAAATTGTGAATGGTATATACATATACTTATACATATATAATATTTATAATTTTTTTTTGTATTCGAATACTTTCGGCAGTCACCCTGATGCCCCTACTCACCCCCTATACTACCTTCAATTTTATTTCAATTTTTTTATTCACGACATCCGATTATATCTGTAGATATATATGTGCTATTATTGTCCTCATTCATTTTATCATGACAGCTGTCAAATTACATCAAGACACTTTAAACAGTAATTTTATACATTTCAATTTTTCTTCGGTTTCTCCATCAATAATAATTCATTGAGTTTTATACAGCTATTATTTATTTAATTCATTTGTTTTGAAGTAAAAAAGTTTAACATACAAAAAAAAAATAAAGGTACAGTCTATAGATAGATATATATTTTTATTTTATGAGTATACAAGTAAAAGTCAAATGGTGCTGGGCATTATAGTGAAGAGAATGAGATAAGGAAGGGGATCGTGAAGACAAAAGAGCCCAATGGGTTTCCGGATAGCGTTGGTTAGTGGTCGTCCTTCGGCTTCCTTTTTTCATTGTCTGCATTTTCCTTTTTGGCATAGGAGAACAGAAAATAAAAGAAAAAAAGAAAAAAAAATGGAATGCAGAAAGAGAGGAAGCACGCGAGAGAAATTAAATAAGCGAGAATACTGTGAATAAATAGAATTTCAGTAGAATTCCATTAGCCATAGTTGATCCATAGTGTGTCATTTGTAAGTCCTTTTTACTTGTTACCCGTCATCGTCGTCATGTGAACATATACCTTGCAAAAAAAGAGAAAAAATAAGGATTTGAACAACGATGGGTGAGATATAAAACACGTAAAGTATATGGGAGACGACGGTGAGAAGGATAAGAACGAATATAAAGGGACGGGGAAGAAAGAAAAAGAAATTGCGCGCAAAAAAAAAAAACAAAAAACCGACGGTTAGAGAGGGAGAGAGAGAGAGAGGGTACGAAGAGTGAAGGGAATGAAAAGGGTTGGTCGTCTGGCAGGGTGTCTCGTCACTATTGTCCGTGTACTACTGATGGTCTGGTATCGTCGTCGTCGTCGTCGTCGTCGTCCTCGCTAAAAATGCAGTAGGTAGTGTCTCATGTATTCTTTCACTTCTCATTCAAGGGAAGTAGGTATATGTGTGCGTCGTACACGACGGAAATACGTGACAACCGCCGCGAGCCACTGCAGTGGCGGCAAAGAAAAAGAGGGTTCGAGCGATCTAAAACACAGTATATATATATATATATATATATATATTCATATGAATGGCGTGTTGCATGAGTGTACTTGTACACGGGTGATGTATATATGTATATATACACATATTAATAAATATACATATATGTCACTATTATGTCGCACATAACAAAAGATCTGTATAAAGTCTGCGTTTGTTTCCTTCACGCCTCTGACAAAAACTATCTCTTTAATTTTACATTTTTCTTTTTCTACGACATTTTTTTGTTTTTTTTTTTTTTTATTTCAGCCTCCAGCACTTTATCTGATTGCCAGATAATTTATTCAAGTGGCAGATTAGTGAAAAAGGAATACTATGAACAGAAAAGATTTGGTAGACATACATAGATATATATGTCTATTAGAATCAGCAAATGAAAAATATTTACGATGAATTGAATAAAAAAAAATGCATACTTACATACATATATATTTATGTATGAATTTTTTTCCCGATATCATTTAGGTAGTTAAATTAAATTATACATAAGCATTGAGCATAAATGAATAAATTTATATATACAGTGAGAATTGGTACAGTTGATTATTTTCGCAACGAATGCAGTGTCATAAAATATTTACTATCTCATCAACTGCGATACGGGAATAAAAGAACAACGAACAAATATGTATTTTCGCGTACGTATACGCATACATATACAAAAATATAAACAAAAGGCAATGTAACTGCACATGAGGCACGTGAATGCTTTTTTTTCCGTATTTTTTTTTTTTTATGGTAGTAAATACTAAACGTAGACATCGTATTATTTCTCATACAACCTCGGGCAACATTTCCAATTTTTTTTCGCACCATCGTACATATACATACATATAACTATACATTATTTTTTGTCTCTTCCACTTGATGCATATTATACATTTCAATAATTGTCCGTAGCAACAGAAGCATTAATATTATTTGCAGATAGCGATTCTCCTTACCGTTGTCGTCGCTCAGTAGCGTGCAGTCAACATGGAGGGAGCTATCTCTCTCTATATATCAATATATAGATAGACATACATATATATATAAGAATACATTGAATAGGGGTTGGTAGAAAAAAAAAAATCTGGCGTCGCACCGTTGGGGATTTGCCTACGGTTGTAGAAATATATATATATATATATATGTACAAGAAGAATCCACCATTAATAGCATTACTTTTTGTTGGGTTTGAGTATATACGTCGCGGAGGTTCGATTTGTCGAGAGAGTAAGCGACCATTATAAGGGGATAGGAAGTAGAAATATCGCAAGTCAATTCTGCTTAACGTGGAACAACTTTTCACTTTCATTTCCTCATTCGCTCGCTATTATTTTTTATTATTTTCCTCATATTTTTTTGCTCGCTCCACCTTTTGTATGAAATTTCAACGAGGGATTTATCATTGCTGTGTAATATGACAATTGTATTGCAATATAATTGAAAAGGATTTTATTGATGTTTATTTATAGAATATTGAATTGTAGATAACATCAGAGACTGATGAGAATTTAGGTGTGACAAAGTGTAATTAGATTTATTTTACATTTTATTTTTATTATGTCGCCAATTATTTATCTAATCCACTTTGTTTTCTATTTAGTCTTGTATATATTACATTTCTTATAATTTTTTTCTGTTATCGTTCATTATCGCTGTCTGTCTCTCTCTCACCCTCGCGCTTTTTTCCTTCCATTTTCTCTGTTATACCTGTGCTGCATCATTTACCGATCTATATCGCATCAGAAAATCACCACACCTATTTCAACATAGACACTATGTGAAAAACAAAAGTATAGAACACACCTCACAATTCCTAGGATCGCTCCCCAGTAACAAAGTACACTTAAAGAGGGTAGCTTATCATTCAAGGCACGTGATGCAGTTCGCGGCGTCGAAGTATGAAATGGCTCGGCAATGTTCGTTCACGTATAGAAAGTGTTGTATGTAAAACTGCCACGTACATGAAAGAATATTTATATCGATAAAATGAGAAGAGGTGTTGAGAATGAAAAGTTTTAACATTATTGATGACGATCACGAAAAGTTTATATTACGAGTAGATAATGGCCTAATTATGTCGATTATACGGTTTAAATTTAATTTTTTTTTATCGCCCTGCGCCCTCATTTCTTTCATTTTGCTGTAGACTTGAAAGCCCAAGCACTATAAACTTGGATACAGTTAAACCAGCGGTCTCAATGTGACTCGTGTTTGTACTTACTACCGCAAGTGTAGAGCATTGGCCTGACATCAGTAAGGGTAGAAAGGAGAGCGATGGAGATGGAGTGAGAGAAAGAGAGGGCGTCACAGCGGTATAGTTGTGCCAATTTAAAGGTCGTCGAAGTTGCAAAGCTTCTCTCGAGCGCTCCTTTGGGCTTCCAACTTTTACTACGAAGCCTTTTCATACCCCTTATTCTCTCTATCGCGTTCTCTCTACTCTCACTCGTTGTAACCGTTATGCGTCCTTCGGTCCTGTGTCAAGGGAGTAATTTTCTTATTCTCACTGCCGCGATGTCTTCCACACCATTCACATTTACATTTTTTTTTTTCGTCCCTTTTCCTTTTTTAAACGTCTTTACAGTTCGATCATGTTTTTTCATTTTTCTGTTTTTCATTTTTGTATTTTTATATTCCTTTATTCGCAGCATTTCATCCATCTGAACCTTACGCAAGAGTGGATAACGCTGGGTATAGCAGTTTTAGTCGATCCCACCAACCGATTGCGGCCGTAGGCGAGGTCGGGCATTAGTTTCATGAAGCCCAATATTCCCAGATCCATCCCCAGGGGATTTGGATTTCGTAACTATATAGCGTCGTATTCTCGTCGTTGTCGTCGTCCTAGTCTTCGTCGACGTCTTGTTGCTACCGATGAGACTCCCGCGTTTTTGCCAATGTTAAGCCATCTTACGCTATAGCTCTTCATGAACGTTTTGATATATATATATATATATATAGATTCAGGTTCAGTTATACGACGACGATGTTGCGTCGCTCCGGCAAATCGAATGTCGACTTTTCCCTGACAAGAGAGCGTCTATTTCAAACCGCCAATTGTCGATTTTCGTTTACTGATGGGATTTCTTCGGGGTAAATATATTGGCCCTGTAATCTGTGAAGAAAAAAGCAGTGAACAATAAATTTTATCATATATGTGTATATATAAAAAAAATAAACTACAATTGACAAAAAAAAAGGCACCGAAAATTTATACATTTTGAGAATATATTTTGAAACGATTATAATTTTTGACTTTGAGGTTATTTTCGAACATAAGAAAGTTCTGGGCATTATATTTTCTGCTACCATTGGATTTTCGATTCAAAAAAAAAATTCATTTCATTTATTTTAATTATTTATTAGAGTAAAACTACACGAAAAGTATAAAATAATCGGATCTTCCTGAAATGAACACTTTGTGATATTATGCTAGAACGCGCTTGTCCTTTCAATATGCCGATGAATGCAACATTTAATTTTCACTACTGTATGATGAAAAGTAAAAAGGAAATGAGTAAAAACACAATGTAAAACAGTTTTTACATTTAATAATATATTATTGATGATATTTATTTTGTTTCAGATATGAGACTTGGACAATGGTGGTCGCGAAAAAATTGTGTAAAAGTGTTGAGTGAAAAGTTGAATATAGAATTGAGTGATATTCCAAGACAAAACGATCGAAGAAATTGTTGATCATCCAGTGGAATTAATTGAGCACTTACTTGCCAATTCTGTCGTGACAGCACAACGATGTGGAAAATGGAAAGCAACGTGGTAAGTGAACACAAAATGACGAGAAAGAGAGAAAAAAAAATGGTAATTTCATTATGTAAATTTTATACCTCGCGTCATGTTCACTTATAAATTATCATATCCTATTTATTCAACGAATAAAGTACATCATGTACATGGGACGCGCGTTTACTGAACTGATGTACACGAGAATGGTGTCATATGATTAAAAGCCAATAGATCGGATAATAAATAAGTTACTGTGGATGAGATAGAGGTTAAAAGTGACGGGGTCCAAGCATTCCAGGAAATGCATATGAAACGTCAAATGCACTCGGTGCGGTCCATCAAAATGTAAATGTCTTTTATCCGTGGAGTAATATATGCGTCCGGCGTGGAGAATCAGTATTCAGACTGAGCACACGCGATCCGCCCCTACGTTATACGATGGCTACTGTAGCAGGCCCCAACGTGAACCCGGGGGTTTTTTTCCTCTTGCCCAACACAGTTTCTATATGTGTATTCGAATGGCCGTACATATATATTGTCTCTTCACTCACATCTATCCATTGTATATATCTATATAAACTCTCAACATTGTGGTGGTTGCTCCGAACTATGGACCAAAACACGCCCATTCTTTTATGACTACGTTGCCAGATCTTTATTTTATAGACAAAGGATTCTTCATCCATGTTGGTGATCGAATGGATTTATTTTGCGAAAATTAAAAAATAAAACAATCCTGTATTACAATACTTTTTTTTCTTCTATTTTATTTCAATTTGTGCAGTGAAAAAATTTAACGGTAAAAATTATTCAGTTAGTGATTTTCAGCGTGAATTGATTCATTTATATCGTTATCATAAGTAATAAATAACAAGACTTTAATATAATGTGTTAATTTCAGTTATATTATAAAGCGTACATATATTTACACGCTTCTTGAAAATATTTTAAAATATGTAGAAAGTAATCATAGCTTTTATTCTTATTGCGTCTGGGGTAGTTGAAATAGTCAATACTGAGACTTCAATGGTGAACTTTGTCGGTAGACAATAAGATCAGGAAAGAGAAACAGTGAGAGAAAAAAGATAAAAGTGGAAGCAAAGGGGTTGAAAAATAGAGAGAGACAGAGGGTGAATGAGTGAGTTTTGTGCACGACGATTGAATTCAAATAGTCTACTTAAAGATTTTATTCAACATGGCGTTATATAAAGAGCGCGATAGTCGGTTGGTTATTTCCGCTAAAACGAAAGTGCGTATATGTGGAGAAACATCAGGAATAGAATAGAAAGATGTGTATGTACAAAGAAGCCAACGAATATCCCAGTTTCACGTGTGAAAAAAAAAAAAAAAAACAAAGAAAAAGAAAAAAAAAACGTTTATCTATTTTTCCGCCGGGGGCGCCTAGTAAAAAGTCCGATGATTTTATCGTACACGGTAAATTGAATTCTGTGATTCTAAGGGTCTCGTGTGGAAACTCAACGGAGTAGACGAGTTTCTCTTAACCGTATGTAGCGGTGAGATACGAGTGACACAAAATAAGAAATCAAAATGAAGATATATTTAAAGGATAATAAAAGCCAGTAAATTTTGACAGAGAAATATATGACAAAGGAGAATATTACGGGAGAAAGTAAAAAAAGTATTTATTTTTTTCGTGCATGGCATCAACTATACTGGTTGCGGTTTCTGCATTTTGTACGCTTTCAAAGTCATATTTGCATGCAAGAGTATATCTTGTTTGACGTAGTAGCGTTTATTATTAGATTTTGACAAGAGCTACTGTCAGCAAATCCCGTTCTTGTTATTCATGGTCAAGGTTTTAACGTCATTCATTGTGTGTATCTCTCCAAAGAATACACAAGTTTAATACGTTAACGTGATTTAAATGGCTTTGATGTCAAATTGGGCGTGAATTACTGGTTTTTGCTCTCACGAAATAGTGATGATGTGCAGGTAAATGTTCATGTATGGTATATATTTATGTATATATTCTTATTTATAGAATATATATATATGGCGATATATAACATATATATGCTGAATAAAAGTAATAAACATTGCGGGAAATATTGTACAGAAAGAACTTGATGTGATTTTAAATTCACCACAGCTGTATTTTTTAGTGCGACAGTTCTTTTTTGCCCAACAATTTGACGAAAAGGGTTGAAGAAATGGCAATCACATTCACACTCACGTCAAACAAAAATGAAATGAATTGAAATAGAAAAAAAGTGATACGTTTTTTGGCTACGTTCTTTTTATTTATTTGTTTATTTATTTTATTTTTTTCGTTTTCCCCTTATTTCTCACACCCAAGCAACCAAAAAATGTAGCAGGTTGCACATTCCACATACAGCCACATCATCCGTAACACGTTTCACCAATTTATTTCCAACGTCATTGTGGAATACTGTTGATGCTTTGGTGCTCAATCGAACCGAATCATTCGTCTAGGCGCACCATTTTTCCTGTGTAACTGTGTCTTTTTCCCTTTTAACAACGTATAAACGTATTTAGCAATAATAAAAAAACGAAAAACGAAGAACAATTTGAAGACTATGGTAATGAATTTATTGTGTGAATTCATTTAACATTCACGCGAATTGTTATTCTATTTAATTCACGTAACGTAAAATAAAATGTATTATATTGAAAATACACTGAATAGCATTCTAGAAAACATAAACAAATGTCAGCAGAGACCTATTTATATTTATATATTGCATCAGTATATGTACACCCATATGATAACTATAAAACAGCGGAAGATGGCGCAGTATAACTTCGCAATTCTGTGGAGTCATTTATTTGATAACGCAAAGTAATAATGCATACACATAAATATATAGAAAAGGGTGAAGCAATGCGAGTACGATTTACAGAGTTAATATCCCCTATACGCATAAAGAAAATGGCGCAACGGTCTGCAGCGAAATCACATAAAAGACGCTGTTAAATGTACAACTAAACGTAATTGGCAATAATGGTAACCGCGAATGTCTCTCGAACATATGGGACACGTCTGTATGTCTTTATGCATACTGATTGTATACATATATTCACACCATTGCATTAACAAATACACCATACATATAGAGATATGTATGCACAAAATTATATACTGTAATGCCTATACCACCTGTATATAAGATGAAATTATCAACATATCTATATACCTACACATGGTATTTTACAATATATGTAGATGTGCAGACGTCTATGTGTTTGAATAGGATATAATTTCGTGCATAATTCACTGATTATCCTCGTCTCTCTCTTTCTCACTGTCTCCGTATATAATCGTTGTGGCATTATTGTGGGTAACGTGATTATAATACGCAACGCACACACACATTCAAACATATATATATAGACACATCCTATATATCTTAAATAATGCATATAAAAGCCTTTCAAATCCTACCATAACATTCGGTGTTAATTTATTAACGAAAAAATAGTTATGATCTGCATTTCAACTGACAATTGTATAGAAAATATGTAAAATGAGCTCTAACCACAATCGTATTTTTGAAAAAGATTTTTTTTTTAGCATTATAAAATTATATTATAAAATTACCAGTTTAGTAGACATTATCATTTTATAATATGTAAATACTAATTATACAAAATTTAATATACGCCAGAAATGCATAGGGGAATTGTGCTCAAGATGACATACACAGGCAAGATGGCAGAGTAGCTCTATCCGTTCTAATATAAATCATATAAAAATGAAACCAACTTTAATACATTGGCTCATAGATACCGTGATCACTCAAAACATGTGCGCTTATCTGCTTCAATTGCCTGGATGTGGTGTGTATTATTTCGATTTCGTTAGGCGAAAATACAATTTTTTTGAAATGTCTTGTATCTACAAATGTCTACCAGGCCAGTTTTTTTTTTATTATATTTGACGATTTGGATATGAGCTGCGGTTAATGTGAGTTATGACTGTTAAAAAATCATTAAAGTAAATTTAAAGTGTTTACGTTGCGAGAGGGGACAAACATTTTTTACCTCGTATAGGGTAATATGACATAGCGACCGTCGGTTTAAGATGACATGGTATGTGCACAGTTAAAAATCAAGCGTAAAATAAAAAAGCGATGGAAAACAGCAAAATCGTTACAACTCGATAGGAGGTGAGATACACTACCCTTAAGGATGACTGAGATACTAAATTTATGGAAAATTTGAGTAGGGATGCTGATGATGTTGGTGAATCCACTGCGGCATGCCTTTCTTTCATAACTTTTACAGTGAATAGAAGCCAGAAGATCAATGGGTATGTTGCCAGTTATATGAACAGTGGTGCCACAGATCATGGGGCGGCCGTTGAACAAAAAAGAAAAGCGTTCAAGTGTGAATTTTGCGACTTAGACTGACGTATGCCATCTCACCCGAATGGATATGACTGATGTTTTTTTACTTTATTTCATCTATTAAGTTTCCCATAGCTTCAGAATTCATTTTTGTGTTCCGTGAATAAATATATTAAATGTATAACCTAAGATTTATTTTCCATCACCTTTGAATTTTCAAATATTTGCCATCAAACAAAAAGTATGTCATATTGAGCACAATTCTCTGACACATCCAATCAACATTTTTCACATTGAAATAAATCATCATGCCATTATCATTTATATCAACTTTCATTGTATTATTTTACATTGCACAATTCATATTTATATAGAATATGTAAAGATCTATACTTCATCGTCTATACATATATACCACTATATACACAACATACAATATAAATGAATATTCGTTTGTCGAGGAGCACATCACTGAAGCAATTTGTAGCGATCCAGTTAGTATACAAACCTCCAACACCACATTCACGTACTCTCTCCATTCTCGTACCTCCTCACCAGGGCTTATCACAAAATTAGAATAATTCATTGCACAAGTGAAATCAGTTAGCAAGAATCGCCTAACCATTATACATATATATATATACGTATCATACATTGAACATATATATATGTATACACAATGGTTGTTAGTTCGTCACGTTGTTGCTCGTTATCCAGCGCCACCCCGCCGTGAAACGTATAATGCTCTTCGTCCGCATGTCCAACCCTACTGGCCACTATCGCCCATCGTATATACCCTCCTAAAAAGAGACAACGCCACCAACATATAAACACATATATACCATCTGTATATAAACCGTATCAGCATTGTCCTTGCCACATTTGCGAACAAGTCCAACACTACTAACCACCACACCATACTTATTGTTGTGATCTGATGCGGCGTGCTGTCGCCTAATGCCAACAACCCTTTTCTGTATATATATATAATGACAGCGTAGTGGTGGTTATTCCGGTAGCCAAGTCTGATCAGTCACGACTGATAGCCACACCTCACGAAAAGGGTGAGGCTTCTCCCTGCTCCTATATTTCTCTTTTGTAATGTACGCTGAGTCATTACGCCACGCGCATTAACCGGTAGCAATAAAGCAGTTGAGTGTAAACAGGCCTCTTCACCATTATTTATCATACATATACACTTTAAACTTTTTGGTTTAGACCCCGATAGTTGTAATACCTAAAGAGACACGCGCGTATCTCAGTATCGTGCTCAAACCTGCGTGATAAGTCTTCTATGTATAACTGCTCTGATATTTATAAATACAACACTCATACACGTGTGACAAGTGTATTTACACAATTTTTTATAGCCAACACTTATGTGCATGTAGTATTCGCAGATTCTTTATTTTCTTCATTCAGTTCACGTATATACAGCGGTATCTAGATATTGTTTCCTATTGAAACATATAACTAAGTATGCCAGACATGTAAGTGCAAAGCCACCCCACATTTATAGTGACTTGTTAGTTCACAACAACCAACCAACGCATTTACCCAATTAGAGGGTCCATTTCAATTTGGAGCATTGAGACACGAATTATTGCTTGGGGGGTGAATAAATGTACATTTGTATATAGATATATATGTCATCTTAATCTGCTAACTGCTCACAAGCTGTTTCACTTTACCGTCAAAGACGAATTGTATTCATATAAAAAGTGTAGAATATGTATCGTTTATATATACTATTGCTATGTACAGCCAGACTCATAAATATCATTGACTGTTGTTCAACGTTAAAGCTTATCGTTATTCCGCACACGTTGGTCGTTCGTCGCAATTCATCCTGGCCAAAGGCGCACTAACTACTCTCTGTTACGAGAGTCGGCAAAGGGCCCATACACCACACCAATCTTTCTCACTTCCACTGTGCACCTTCTCTCCGTACACTTTATCTTCCATTCTGTGTAATTCTCACTTGCTCCCATTCTAAACAAATCTCTCACTCTATAGGTCCGCGTCTCTCTCTTTCTCCCTACCTTCCTCATTCTCTCTCACTATTGCATTCTATTTCACTCTTCATCCTTGTA
Source organism: Galerucella tenella (assembly GCA_910591685.1). Taxonomy (NCBI): domain Eukaryota; kingdom Metazoa; phylum Arthropoda; class Insecta; order Coleoptera; family Chrysomelidae; genus Galerucella; species Galerucella tenella. The sequence continues at coordinate 71,777 of CAJUYH010000100.1, read as the reverse complement.
CCTTCTCCTACTATCTTGTTGTGCTCATTCCCCCGACGTTGGTAGATAAACAACGGAGGGTATCGGGTGACCCTTGTTCCAAAAGGCCCACTCGCTCTTGTCTCCCGCAGTGGTATTTCTCTCAGTCGATGTCTGCAAGCATTCGAATTTGCATAGAAACGCGACTAACTTCAGCTATTAGCCTAGACTCAACTCCATACATACATACATACATATATATATATATACATGTGCAAGACACGGCAGCTTTTGGATTCAATTACCGAAATGGCGAATCTCAGGAATCCTTAGCAGCATTGGGGGATTCTTATGTGATCGGTTGGAGTGGTATTGGTATTGTAGATGGATCTTGAGTAGAAGACAGAGTGCTTGTATAGGCATCTGTATAAATACAATATACATGAAGGTATAGGTCGTATATACATATACGTATATGGGTAGACTATTGTTGCAGAGCTATCATCAATGTTTCTTAGACGTTGTGGTAAATGTCTTCAACATCAGCACCAACTTACGTGTAATGGGATAGTGTGGTTTTATGCTTCTATATTACCTACTCGAGCTGCACTAGATATCTATGCCACCCGATGAATGGTGAGAATATATGTCCATATATATATAGACATATGAATGTATATGGCGATAAAAGTGTGGCAAGACTGCTATAGTGGATGAATACATTATCGTAACAGTGATCATAAGCTCCTCGTCGCATGTGTTTACTCCCTCAAATCCCCGGATGTCTATAAAGGTGTTTTCACTCAAATCATTGTGATTATTAATGTCGTTCCATTTAAATACAATATCAGAAAAACTTTTATATATATGTAAAAGAACGAATTTGATTTTTTAGAACACTCATTAATCATTATTGACATTTGTCTTTCTTCTGTCTTCTTTATTCTGTTTAATATCGAGTCTATCTGACCTAGAAAGGATTCCTTTGACAAAGGGATCCAATCTCTTGTGCTTGCTATTCTTATAAAATAATAGAATACGAATATATATATATTAGTAGTTCTCCCCAAAGTCTTTTTTCCTTTCTTCATGTATGATCCCAGTATCTACACATATAGATGAACATTTTTTTTTCTTCAAGCTTTTCTATATCTCATGGGCCCCGACCTTCTTTCTTTTTTCAATAGGAGCGACGGCCCTTTTCACCAACTATAGTTGAGAGATGAAAGTGTACACTCTCATCATTCCTTATCGTCTAGCGCATCTGCGTCCTCATTTGCAGCCATATATGAAATTCATCTTTATTACGGTATATATGTTTTTGTTGCCTACCACACTTTACTCTCGTGCTTACCACCGATCATGAATCATTAAAACGTAGGAAACGTCTTTTACTATTTTATCATAGTTTTACACTTCTACTATTACTATCACCACTTCTATTATTATTATTTTTATTATTATTAGAAGTACTACTACAACATTTTCAATGTAAGTCTTCATATCGTCAATCTTGCATGGCCTTTTGCAGAATCTTGATTTATCCATACAAACATGAAACGGTAAAAAATTCTTTTTCATCTAAAATATTGTGAATAAAAATTCTCATCTGGGACACTCAAAAATCTATTACTTCTTTATGTATATGTCTATTTATATAAAACTTGTTTCTTTTATATATCATTTACTCAGTATATATCGTTTTTATTTTTATCATCTCTGAAGACTCTTTTTCTCAGTTTTACCATTTAAATATTTACGCTATGTCCCCAAAACACAGCATAATGTCAATGTAGTATATATATATAGACGCACTCGTATGTGGGTATGCGTATATGCGTGTGTGTGTGTGTGTGCTGGGCGTCGCAGTGTGATGAAATATTTTCACCATGCTGTTGGCACAAATTTCGTGACATAAAATGTTTTAAACGCGACACGAGCTTTTCTCTAACGCTCGAACTCTTCATTTTTTTTTTCTGTTTATTTCTTGTTTTCTTTTTTCATTTTTCACGTTAAAAAACGACGACGCAAACGGGACATTTTAAAAATCCATTCACTCGTTGAACAGCTGAATTCTATTCACATATATGTAAGATCATATACGTACGCAATTAAAGGTATAGCACCTCACATTTTTACAATGTATAGAAAATCGCGATGTGCCATTCTCATAACACCGTTTAACTGTAATGTTTTTCCAACGATACGGGCATTTTTGTATGATCGTTGTGCATGAGCTTTTTATACACTCTCAATTCTTTTTGTATAGAAATATAATTTTACATACATGTATATATAATATAAAAATAAAGGTGAGAGTGGCAGTGGAAAACTGTAATCGTCGCGGCTCGCTGATGCTTCGCGCAGCATTTCGAAGAACGCAAAGTGCTCTCATTACAGACATGATAACGTTATATTAATTCTTATACGAGGCGACATTACCTGCAACGTGTATAAAAGCTCGCTCACAGAGATGGACGAGTCAGTTTATGGGAAAGACATTACCGTGTCTTTGAATCGTTGCTGTCTGTATATATATACGGCAGGCTGGATTCACGAGACGACATAGTAGTAGTAGATGCCATACAGTATCAAAGCGAAAGAGAAAAAAGGAAGAACGAAAAAATAGACACGGAATGAAAGGAAAAAAATGCACAATATAGGTATATTAACGATACGCAAATATCTATTATGTATAGGAGCATGATATTTTTCTTTCTTTGCAGAGAGGCTAATTTATTTAACGACACTTTCCAACATTGCGTTTTCAATCTCGTTGTATTTTTTTTTTATTTCGTCCATATAAGAATTGATATAAAAAAATATGAAGTGAGTGAAATAAAAATTAACAACTTCTGATCGTGCTGAAATATAAAAGTTTTGAATAAACTAAATTTATTTGTTGGAATACTTTCATGATAATATCATCATGCAACGACGAGTTTGTGTGATATTTTCACAGCAATATGGAGATGAGAAACTTTATCATTGTATACTATTATACATTGCTGTATGACAGTTATCGTGAGCGCAGGTTAAACCAAAAAAATTATATATATATTCTTTGTTATTTTATAGAAGTAGTAACAGCGTACGTTTACGAAGAGAGTCGGTCACGCGAGCATTTAAGAACGTTAGAAATACTTTTACTTATGATGTGCACGCTCTTCCAAAACAGTTTAGTGTTTTTTTTCTTCTTGCGCTTATCTCTCCTCTCTTTTTTTACCTTTTTTTCTTTCTTTTCTCATCTCTTCCGTTCTTTCTTTCATTCTGTCATTCTTTTTTTTTCTGTTTGGTCATTTATTTTGTGTCTTGTATCGTTCTTTTCTCCGTGTCGCACGAACTTGGTCGATTAAAACGAAGTTGAACGAAGGAAAAGATCTTCATCCCTCTGCAACCACCACCAATTTCTGACGACAACCTTGTGTCAGTGGAATATATATATATATATATATATATATATACATACACAATGACATCGCTGGCATAGACGTAACAACACCGAGGTTTCTTTTAAATATTCATTTGCTACAGAGGCTTCGCTTGGCTCAATTTAATGTCGCCCCGTTATCCCAGACAACGTTCTGCTCTTTGCGTATGAGTGTGCGACCCTACTCTTCTCACTCAGCCTCTTCGTTTTTTTCTCTTATTCCCTATTCCCCCATTTTCCTTCTTTCTTTTTTCACTTTACCTCAAGCTTTCACTCACTCTATACTGAGTGTATCCAGAATGAATATATACATAGTAGCGGTGATGGTCAACGTGATACGGATTTACTATTTATTTAACATTTCTCTCTTACATTTCTTTCATCAACATCTCATTCTATTTTTTGATTTCCCTTTTATTATTTTTTTTTCTCTTTTACTAGTTGCACCCTTTATTCTTCAACATGTCTCATCATTATGTGTGAGTGTATACAGCGTAAAATATAATGAGCGTCACATAATGTACTTTCGGTTCTCTTAGATTCACTCGCGACCTCTGTATATGTGACTTTTAATTGAATGCCATTAAATATCATATATCATTGTAAACACACCTATCACCTGATGCGAGAAAAAACATACATATATACGGAGAATCTGAATGTATCTATCGAGGATTAAGAGACAATCGGAAAAGTTGGCACGATGTTTCTGTATATGTACCTAACTGTGCAATCATCATTGTTATAGTAACTTTTCAAGCACCGCCAAGCATCGTGGTAATAATGAACATTCTCACAACGAATATCATGTTATTCATATTACATGCGACTTTGTCGCAATGGAGTTGTTTTATGTATCTATACGCGCTGCGCATCTATGTACAGTTCATATATATATATATATATGTACTGTACAAGTTATAACGAGCGATGTAAGTATGACTTTATTACACATGTACGACCATATATGGTTGCATGAAACTCACACGGACAAATGTTGTAGCAAACTGAATGCGAACTCATTCTAACACACGTCACATCCGAGAGAAATCGTTAAAGTGGCTTGAGCCAGTGCGAATTACGGGTAGCTGCTTCGGCACTTTGTCTCGAGCCAACACCGGAGCTTTTCTATAATCCCACAGATTTTTCTTTAACGTTAAAGAACATTTGGAGACTGCATATGTCTTACGTTGAATAGGAATAGGTCAAAGAAAAGACTAATACAATGAATTATCTATGCATACTTGTAATTATGCATTATCTATAATTATTCATCCATTAATTTTATTATTTTATTGCTTCTGTGTATTGCAATATTTGTGATAAAATAATATCGCCACATTTCAGTATTCATTGCATTCATAAATGCACAAGTTGAGTGAGCTACACAATTCATGGAAATATATTCATAATCAGATGTATATGTATACTGGAATGATCATACAGGAATTGTATCGTGTACACCGTGAAATAAGTAACTAACATCATATTATAATCAGCATCATTCTCACTTTTACTCTGTATATATCTGTCATTATATACCAACTGGTATATGTTTTCGATTAATTTTTTCCTTCGTTTCTTTATGATAAATTTTTTTTTTCTTTTCATCTGCCTTGAGTTTTTCAATTTTTATTTCTGGGATAAAACTAGTCGTGATCGACATCCAGTTGGGTTTCTCCTTTTGCGCGGCCAATTGGTCACATCAGAGACGGATTAAATTTCCCACACTGACTCTTTTGACGAAAAGTAGACTTTAAGTCCGGTACATAAAGACTTCCGTGTCTTATAGATATAGAGACAGAGAAATATATGTCATTCATATATATATATATCAGTTGCCATAGTCGTATTTCGCTTTACAAACCATACACTGTATAGAACGTTCACCAATTACGCTTTATACCCTATATTTTTCGATCCTTTTTCCAATAATATTTCTCTCTTAAATAACAACTCAATGCTTTAATAGAACCGAACAGAAAAAAGAACGAGTATATATATCACAAAAGACTTCTTGTTCTTTCACCATTATTTATAATAATAAATTTATTTACTTACCAATTGTCATATATATATATATAAAACTTGTTAATTTTATTTTAATCCTACTTTTCTTTGAAATCATCATGAAATTCTCGATCTAACAACGACGGAGATACTTACATCTGCACTGCGGAGCACATACAGTGCATTCCATGGTACATAATATCTATACACCTATCTGTATATGGATGTACACTTGCGTATATATATATATGTACATACGAACTATGTATAAATACCGGCTATACATAGACACATTGATAGTGAAGGCGTGCAGCATGCAGACTCAGCTCTATCATCCCAAGGATTGTCCGCGCGCGCGCACGTGCTCTTTCTCACTCTTTCACCAAGCTCTGAAGGATAATTTAAACGTGAAATCGATAATGTCACGAGTGCCGCACGCGAATCCCTGGAGTACCTCACCATTCTGGAAGGATTCTCTCTATTACCAACACTTTTCGTCGTTGAAGACACACCGCGTCTCTACTGCACATAATGCATTCATGTTCGTGTATGTAATCGCACATATAGTTAAATACCCTCTATAAATAAAAGAATATGTATAAATATTAATCAATCATAATTTATATCAATTTATATCAATATTAATTTAAACTGAAACAATATAAGAGCAATTTTATTTGTATCAGTAATAGGTATTATTAATAATAGTATTGAATCAAGACACGATTTATCGATTGATTATTTGAGTTATAAATGACAAATTGTATCAGTTTCAATTTAGCTGGTTCTTTGTGAATAAATCAATTGAATTACTTTCTCGTCTAAATCCCATGATGCTCACATTAACTATATACAGTAATAACTTTTGCTCTTTCTATTCTCTATCTATCTCTCTTTCTCCCTCGTTGCCTTATCACCCTCTTTCTCCTTCTTTGTCTTTCGCTTCTGATCATTTAGTTTGTCGCAGAAACTGCCACTGTAATAAGATAATCCTAAGCGTGATTGGCAGATTAATTGGTTATCGAACAATAAGGAGCTTTTACTTTGCTATTCCCCCTGTTCTTCACCTCTATACCATACATAAATAAACACTTATATATATATATAAGTAGATACATTGCCACAACGTTCATCTATCCAACACACATACATATATACTGTCGATTGACTTTCGGGCGTTTCCTGTACGATTGGCACGTTATCACGAAGCTTCGATCCAACCTACCCATTCGTAAAATATCACTGTCCCGCACTCGACTTGTCCACACATAAATACATTGTACAATCTCGTCAAGTGGGTGTGGTTACAGAGTTAAAAAAGTATACACACACGGAAAAACGCACATGTATACCTATCTACAGTATTGATACATATTAAGAGAGAGAGAAGAAAAAAAAACTGTAAAAACAATGCGGCGTATGCAAGAAATTGAATGGAAAAAAAAACGATATATATAGGAAGGGCAAGCGCACGTGTATGTATACTTCACCCTGTTTCTCCATGTGCATACATATATATATGTACATACGCACACGCACTTTATAGTTCGGCGCCTGTCAATTTCGCTTATCTCACTCTTGCCTCGTTGCCTCTCTGGCGCATTTACCAAAACCTCTTTTTCTTTATAGATGTATATACGTTGGTGTGTAGATATATGTGTGTGTGTGTGTATGTTCTTATTCGTCTATATCCGTAGAAATGTCGAGCGGCTCAGTGTGGCGGAAGAAAAGCCGAAATAAGTGGAGAGTATAGTGAACAAGTGCGCGCAAGAGAAAATTGAAATGAAACGAGAGAGAGAGAGAGAGAGAGAGTGGAGAGCAAGGGATGGAAAAAGCGCGAGTGAGAATTGAAGTGTGAGGGTGAATGTAAGAGAGTGCTATATTCCTTTCTTCAAACGCGTTGTACCGTAAATGCCACTCATGTTAGGGGGGTGCATTGGGAAAATTTGCTTTCACACATGTTTACAATGCTATTTTCCAATGTAAAAATTGTACTATCGCTTATCTTGCAGTGAATTAAGTTTGACACATGCATGGATATATAAACTATACTTATTGCACCATTACATTGATATAATTTTATATAATCTTTTATTATTATTCATTTTTTTTTTTTTTCATTTATTTCATGTATAGTCATATATTGAATATTCAGTGGAATATGTGGTAACAATAAATGAATGATAGAGTCGCAAAGGATAAGAAATAAAAAATAAATTGTGTCTACCTTGTATTCAAACGATTTATTCGACTTGAAGAATATGTAGGGGAAACGGGGCATTATCGGAATTATGATTGAACCCGGTATATACTTGAATACACGTACATATATATGTACATATATGTTATATATATATATAATATTGAAGGGTGGTTAGTTTGCATATTCTCTATTCAATCATATATGCATATTTTCATTTTATATCTCTATACTTCCACCGCGCGTCTCATTAAGTTTTATTCAAAACTACATTAACGAAATGATTTCAATAAAAATTTCGAATATAAATATTTAATTTTTATCCCGTGAACTAGAAATGGTTAAGAATTATAATTTTCCTTACACATTCTAAATTATCTCGGTGGATTTTAAGGAAAAACAAAAAAGTAATAATAAAAAAAATATGTATAAAGATATATTAGAAGTCATAAAAATAAGGATTGGAACAGAAAGAATATATATATATATGTATAAACAGAAAGGGTAGAAATAGGATAAGGGGTAGGATGACACGTTTTATATATATATATATAGAAGAATCCCCTTTGGATTCACGCGCCCGCCACTCGAGCAAGTAGATGTGCCTACTGTTTTAGTCACTGCCACCATAGTTTCTCCCACGCAATGTGAGACGGCCGATCAATACCACCCCAAACTACGCTTCGCGCATTTCCGAACCCGGGAGTTACCCGAGCGCGAGTGACATAGCGTCAATATATCTATACATATATCCGTGTACGTGGCATTAATACTTATGCAATACATGTATGTATGTATATACTGACTGTATATTGCAATACAGTTTGTACATTGCGATAGTCCGCGGTGAATTCGCGGCCGATAACCAGCATCATATATGTATATATTTGTACATATATTACAAGTTTCATTGTCGAAGTCACTGCGATATAATCTGTATCATAAAACACGAACATTATATACAAAAAAAAACATGGTGGACATATATATATTTATATATGAGTTATGCCGTATCAATGCGTCCATGAGTTAGTACCACTAGTTTGACCACTACATGGAAAAGGCGAATTGCGATTACAATCAACCAATTTATTATTAATTTTTCGAAACAATTTGATTTTATTTTTTCGAAATTGGCAAATGTAAGGTACACTGGTTTACTGTTTATTTTCGTTTGCTTTATATTTTACAATAATTCTTTGATAGTACATTTTGTACTATTGGAAATTTTATTAATTTGGCAATTTTCATAATTGAATTGATATGGATACATTTATTATTTTATTCAAAAGTTTGAAATGAAACAATATTTATTTTTTACAATTACATACATGTAGATAAATATATAATTGAAAAAAAAAAAAAAAAATAAAGGGGCAGATCGCGTTATTAATTTGTAATATTCTATATATGATTATTTGATTGCACATTTGTAAATTCAATTTCAAGGTAGTGGTATACTTCAGCGCTGAGTATATGGGCTTTTGATTATTAATTAACATGATAGAGTGTACAAGGAAAAAAAAACATATACATATATATATATATATATTACTTTGGTAAGGGAAAAAAATTTTTTTGTCCAACAACGTAGTTGAATTTTTTTGCGAAGCTCGTAAATCTTGTGAATTTTGTATCAAGGAAAGAGAGATGAGGATGGAGAGAGTAAAAAGAGAAAGAAACAGAGAGAGGATGAGAATGAGAGAGTGCGAGTGGTGCGAGAGAGAGAGAGAGAGAGTGGGTGAAAAAAAAAAGCATCTCGGGCGAATGCACAATCGTGATTCCAGAACAGAGGCCGCAATCATGAAATTCCCGACGCTGCAAGAATACCTTTTTCATATACCAGAGCAAAAGGCGGCGGTGCACAGAGTGAGAAAGATAGCAGAGATTATATATGTATGTATAGAAGGATGAAGTGAGCAGAAAGAGGGTAAAGAGTGTATACTAGGCAGAGATGTAGGAACGATATAGGTTGAGGGCTAGGTATAAGAGTAGAGAGCGAGAGAGGATATACGAACCTAATATGTACATTATATATATGTGTATATATATATACACATCAGAGAGACGGATGAGTAGGTATGTCGGACGAACCATGCAATTAACCCTCCAGCAACTCGGACTTCTGTATTAACTTATCGTGAAGGTATAGCCGAAGGCACACGGGAAGCTGTAAATAACATTCACGGGCTATGTTTGTCTGTCGTATATCAACGCGAATATACGCAGCTCTATGTTACCTATATGTACGTATTACATAACATACTAATGCTTACGTATATATATATATATATATATATATTAGTGTATAAATGTGGATTTGGGTGTGCGTTGTGTGCATGGTTGAAAATGGGATCGCAGTATGTCCGTCTGTTTGTATTTCTTGACATTCTCCTGGTGAGAGTATTATTTATTTTTTCACGCTTTTCCTTGTTTTTCATTTCTTTTGTTTTTTTTTTCATTTTTTTTTATTCTGTCAACGTGGTCGACACTGCGACCATGTCATTTTTACACTACAACTTTTAAAACAAATCACAAAGTAAAGTAGAAAGGTGATACATTTGCTTATATTCAAGTTACATTACAATTTTGTTTTGATTATTGCAATTATGTACAATAAATTTTGATATCTGTTAAAATATAGAGATGATGAATTGTGAACTTTCATTTATCGTCATTTATATGCGTGGAAAGAGGAAATAGTGTTGGGAGCAAAGTATTTATATCGCCGTGAAGGAAGTTTTACAACGCGATAAGACCATTTTGTCTTGACTGGAATATATATATATATATGTATATATTATTTGCGTTTGTGGAAGTAAATGTAGTTGCGATGGTGTTACGGTAGTACTGGATATTTGAGAATATAGAAGATGGGTGAAAGTTCACTGTCTTTAGTGGGACGGTGGTAGCGGATGAAGAAGAGAACGGTAAGGAGGGTTGAATTCCAAAGCAATTCCTCGTTTGCCATCCGTCGCACTTCCATAAGAACTTTGAATTTAATTTATAACTAGTCTAGTGCTTTTGGTTTCTTCCGTTATATCTTTCGTGCTCCGCTTAAGCTCTTCCCTAGTATGTTTTTGACAGAGCACGTACTTTCCACAATTTCAACGGCAGATATACATATATAGTTCTAAATGTTGTTGTTGATTACTTCAACACACTATTAGTAATAAATTCAACTTAAAAAATAATTCAACTTTAAAACAATATTTATTCAAGAAATATTGTTCAACACAGTGAACAGTTATATTCAAATGATTTATTGTCGAGCTGTATTGAGTATTTTATACTGTGTGAATAAAATTTGTTCAAAAAATTGCGACAATTTGAATAATTTCCGGTCAAAATATTTTGTTTGAAAAGATTGTAAAATCTCAACATACAAAATAATATAAATCAAGTGTATATAAAAACAACATAAGAGTGTGTGTGTGTGTGTGTGTGTGTGTTTGCTCACGTATTGTATGTAACATTTTTATGTAAACGAGATGGACGGAAGGTTACGAAGATTTCACCATGAATTTTCTCTTTGATCGCAAAATGCAACATGTTTGCGTTTGAAGTGACTTTAACTTTTTTTATTTCTCTCTTCTTTTCCCCATAGCCAACCCCAAGATCGGGATATAATCTAATCTACTATCGCAAATACTCTGATGCTTGCACACGATGGTGTCGGTCCACCGCAACATTTAAACTCAAAAGGGAAATGAACGAATGGGCCGAGTATAGTGAGGATATAAAACGAGAATGCTAGTGAAGGGAAAAAACGAGATGAATATACATGGTGGTGTCGCGCCTGCAATAAGACTGCGAGGGGAAAAGACTGGTGTCATGTCATCCTTTATGGAAGATAGAGGAGTATCAATATCACGCCTCACTGCTACTACACCACTCGTCTCTTTTCTTTTTTCATCGATATATATTTTCTTCGCCTCATTCTCTGTCTCTCCGTCTCTCTCCCTCTCCCCCTCTCCTTCTCAGTCTTCCAATTTTTTTTTTCTTTCACTATATATTCCTATCATTCTTTATTATCGACTTGGGGAAATAATCTAGAAATAGAAATACCGAGCGCGTCACACTCAAACCCCTCACGCCTTCATCATTTGTGTAAGCTCCTTGCCCGTTAATTTTCTTGGGGGATGAGCGAGATACGGGAAAAGTGGGACGGAAAAGTCTTGTGGGTTGGATGTGTTCGATGTCAGAGATGGAAGATTTCATGGGAAAGTACAGAGACAAGAAGAGGAAGATGAAGATGGTGGTGTGTTGTATATAGAGGGCTGTAGAACCCTTCGTAACTTATTTCAGCCATGTATAAATACATATATATTAACGCGATGAATTTTCAAAGATTTTCCCTTGCGATATATATTTATATTTATGTATCTATATATAAATGTTGAATATATATTTTTTTCGCGAACCGTACATATATGTATTTCATTGTGTATAATCGTATATAAATACTTATTGGTATGTGCATATGTATATGGGTATACAGTGTATAAATGTAAATATATATGCATCAAAGGAATTGATATCCATTTGACATGCCTAATTGTTTTTGGTGTAAGTAAGTGGATAGATGGGGTAATAGGTATATATATCATATATATGTACAGACAGCAGGTATATATGAGAAAAGTCTGCGAGTCGTCGATAACAGATGAATTTTTCGCTTTTTTACTTTTGCTGTGAAACACGTCAAGATAGGTCGTAAGAGTATACTCAGCAGGTACCTTCTCCCTCTCATATATAGATATATATTTATATACTTGTGTATATACATATATGATAGGACAAAAAATGGTCACGGATAAAAAAAATTGTGACTTCTCGAAGGCCCATCTGGACAATATCTCTGGGTGCTCACGAGTAAAGAGGGTGGACGGCAAAAAGTGTTTTTCTTTTTGTTTAGTTTTTTTTCTTTTATAAAAGATCCTTTTGGCAAAATTGTTTTCGTGTCTGTGTCGCGAAATATTTATCTGACCCTGGTGTGTTTGGTGGAGAGAAAAAAATATTTCGTGTTACTAGATACTTGTACATGTATATATATATGTAGGTATATACATGCATATAATGTATATATGTATAACATTTCATTGCCTTGCGTGACATTCTGTCATGCGTGAGTTCATTTACCGCAGTAGAGAGAGGAGAAAATAAAATAAAAAAAGTCCCGCCACATAAGTGAGTTACTGCACATCTATATATGTATATATATATATATATATATATATATATATATATATATATATTCACAGAGTGGTGTAGATATAGTATACCTAACCAACGATGTGTGCACCGTGTCGCATCAGCGTGACGGATTTCGGTGAAATTTTATTTGACGGTCGTAACGCGTGAAATGGACGAGCACTGAAGGAGAATGTAATATAAAAAAATCCATACACATATAATATCTATAAAAAAGAAAAAAAAACGAATTAATTTTTTATTTCGCGTAAAAACTTGTTTTTATTGTATTCAACTTTTGTATATATATATATATATATTGCAATATAAAAAAGTAGAATTAACAAATATGTATGAAAACAATCGTAATTCCAAGTAACAGAAGGCAATAATTTTTCATACCCAGATGAAATGAACTGATTGCAGTAACTACTTCACAGTAATGTAGTTACTTTCATCAGTTTATTGTAGCATATTGTTCTCATTATACTTTATCTAAGTTCAATATTTATTCTCTGAGTGATATAACATTATCATTTGTCGTTGTAAGAACAAATATTGTACCAGAAGATTACAAGAATAAGGAAACTAAAAAGTGCATTTGTTCCATTCAGCCATAATATTGTAGCAAAAGCAACGAAGCCAATGGAGCTCATATCGATTAATATCGTATTGATACGATATAAGTATACTACATACTAGGAAACGTACGAAGGCAGTAGCTTTAGCTTGGTTTAACAACCAGTTCACTCTTTTTGTTTCACTCTACTACACATTACTGCAATCCCATTGTATATTTTCTCACGTGTGCTCTTCTAACGTATAAAGGCATACAAACACTTGTACGAAATGAACTGCACATGTATATACATATACATTGAATGCGAAAGTGTTGGCATGGCAGTTTGGAGGAAAGCGGTACCAGAAACGCGGCCGGCGAACCCAAGTCACGTGATTCGCGCCCTCTCGTACGTAATAATCGTACGAATACCATGCGCGGAATTCCCGTACCTTGATTCCTCTCCTCATGAAACCTTCATTTTTCTCTCTCATTCTCTCCCTCACGTTCTCTTACCCTTCGTCTCTATCTCGTTACTCTTTTCCTCTGAATATTCCTTCCTTCCTTCCTTCCTTCCTGCCCAGTATTGTGTTTCTTTACTGACGGGAAGTTATATTTGACATATATACAATTATATTTGACCGAGTTATTGAATAATCCTCGGCTATTTTGCTAAATGCAGTTATTTGTAATTTGCGATTATTGTTATTGATATATTTATTTAGGGATTTCAATTTACACATATTTGGATTTATATTGTGCTAAAATTATATTATTATATATGTTCATATGCGAATGAGAGAAGTGTTAATTACAAAAATATCGATTCGAATTAAAACCATCGTGCAGTCACGAATGACTCACGCTAAAGTATTATTGAGTATGGACCTTCTCGTCGCTCTTCCATTCCATCAATGACATTAATTACGGAATTCTTTTATGCCACTTATTTTTCATTGAGTGGACGTGGGAGGCCGACAGTTTTTCCATTTTTGATTTAAGCTCTTTTAATATTATCCTTTAATAAGGAAGATTTTGGCTTGTTTTCAATGAAATGCAATCCTACTTTTTCTACGACTATTCCATTTTTCTTTCGCCCTCTTCTTATCTCAATTTTTTATTTTTTCTTTTTTCTGCTTTCTTTAATTTTTTTTTCTCGTTCGATGGGAGATAAAGTGGCAGATAATAAAAACGAATGGAAAATGAGCTGATTGCGATTGCTATTTCTATCTGCTCTTCACTTCAATTATTTATTTTTCCTACTTTTTCATCGCCGTTCACTTGCACATTTCTTTTCAATATGATGCTAATACTAGCGATGTCCCACATTGAAATAACTTTTTCAATATCAACGATATGATACAACAGAAAAGAGGGAAATATGTATATATATATATATATATATATTTTCTCTCTGCTTGAAAAAAAAAATAATTTGGCATCATTTTCCCAAAAATAATAAATTAATAACAATGAAAATGTCATAAACTTCGTTATTGTTTTTCTTGACAGTAAACGAGAATTTTTACGCTGACATAATTATTTATTTTTTTTTCCTATTCATCTGTATGAAAAACTATTTTGTAGACATACCTTTATTTCGGCATCATGAATATCTTAACGCACGTTGCGTGTAAAATAGAGTCATGATGTTGATCACGCGAGGCCACACATTTTTGTTATTGATTTTCCTCGAGCTTATATATACGTGTGCTCATACACGAAAAATTATAATCCAAGTGAAATGTCGAATTCATAGACGAACATTCATCACAGCCAGCTATTTTAAAATGATTTGTATGTACAATTCAACATTTTATCAGTATTAGTATCCCATTTAGTCGCTCTATCATACTCTGGCTTCAATCTCATTGCCAACACCTCATTTACTAATAATCTCATTCTCACATATACACGATACCAATCACTAGACCAAGAATATTTCACAAAATTTTCAATTGCAATATTATATTTTTATATCACATTGGTTTACTTAAAAACAAATAAAAATATATTACATTATTATACTGGGTTTGTTTCTATTTGGATTTGAGTCCACCGCCATTACGATACCTACGCCCTATCTCGTTTGGAAAATAGGGTGAATGTAGGTGAACATGACAGGCGAAACGAGACACTACCGATAGTGGCACAACTTGAATGAAAGGGGAGATACGTGCCAGGCCTGACAACTCCATGTCCACCGACCAATATAATACACTGTTGTGTTACAAAAGTATCTGCATATAATATATATAACATATAAAATGCGGCAGTATTGTCTGATGGTCGCCTTCATTCCTATACTTCAATATAATCTCTTTTTATTATTCCATCTGTTCTTCCTGTTATTTGCCAAGTGTAGTTCGCAATGAAATATTAATGAAGACTTATTATTCGTAGCGACCGTCGTGTCGGTATTATTGTTTCAAAAACACCATCCACAGATTGCAGTTGCAGCACTGTATATATACATACATAGAGACAATTTTTTTCTTCATTTGCTCTTCACTTTATACTACACCATCTCACCCTCATTCATGTTGGCCGGGCAGAGACACTTTGCCACATCACCCACTTGCAAACTTTTACTAAGTTTTCAACTTTCTTTATAGTCAACCCTCTTCACCACTCTCAACTGCGTGAAACGCATATCGAATTTTATTACGCGACAATTTTATTTATTACAATCGTCGTCATATTAAAATGAGATGAGGAAATAAAAAAAGAAATTATTATGAAATCAATTTTATTTACATCTTGAGGAAGATATTGTAGAAAAATAATAACGCGCAGATTATATTTCATCATTGGTAAATGTATGAGCAAATAAAGTATTCCACAGTTTATTTGATGCATGTACACGTGTTCTATGTGCATACGTGATTTATTTGTTCCACTCTCTGTCATACATTGGCTTCATATCATTATCAATATATATATATATATATAATACCGTTTATGTCGCTGCGGGGATTCATTGACAAAACACGCAATGGGCAGAAAAATCGATAATGAGAATAAAATGTAATAGTATTCAGAAAAATGAAGTATTCATATGTTATATCAATTCAACAGTCTACCATTCAATTTTCTAATTATTTATAATCACATTTATAAACAGTATTCGCATTTATTATTTCAAATATCTACATAAGATAATAAGTATTTAATCACTTCAAGTATTTAATTAAAAATATAATCGACACTGTGCATTGTCCTATCAAATAAATTTTATGCAATTAAAAATCAAAGAGTATTAAAACCAGCATATTCTTTAGTGGTACATGCGAAAAATGAAAAAAAAAAGAATTTCGTAATTAGTGAAATAAAAATCATTCAGCTGCGATAATAAGAAATTATTTCATATTCAATAACCATACACATTTGAATGAATAGTTAACTAAATATATCTCCACGACCATCACGCATTTATCTATAAATATATTCAAAACATATTCAAGTATATTTAATAGTAGATTCAAATTAATTGCTTAAAAGTTCAAGTGTCCATACTGTAGATTTATTCATAGAATACCGCGTCATGTTGCTCATATTGTGTATATATAATACACGAATTTCAGGCAGGTACGCGCTAATGGGCGTGGGGGCAAACGCGAAACCCCAATCCCTGGATATTACCAGGAATGTGGTGCGGACGTGCTGGCTTGCGCATTTACAGTTACCGATGTGTACACTGGGCCGGCAATTTCGTGCACATCCCACCGCCCAACATTCGCGCGGTATGAGGATGGTTAAGCATCAGAGGGACAAGTGCGATGCGGATGAATATATATACATATACGTGCAAAAGTGCCATATTCCAAGGGATGTATCCATTTGCGTATGTATGCGTGTGTGAATGGAGGTAACACACCTACGTACGCAATATATATTGGGTGTATATCAGATATAGGTACATTGAGCTTGACGCGCACAGTTTACACGTTAAACGATGAAACCATTGCGGAAATGGAGGTGCGCGAGATCCATTTTTTCCGTCACCACAAGCGTTATTCTACTGCTGTTGATATCATTTATACAAGGACATATAAAAGTGCCGTGAGAGGAAGGAATAACAAGTCTGTAAGACTCATGAAACTGCAATGGTACATGTATACATATAGCTCAGTTTTTATTTCCTTGTTTTCCACTTTTTTTCTTTTTTTTCGCACTTTATTCTTTCACCATTTTTTTTTTCTTTTTAATTGTCCTTTTTTATTTCTTATCCCCTTGCACTTTTATGCGCGAAAGTATAATAAAAACATTAAAAATACATGGTGTTTTTGTATTGTTGTAATAATTGCTGTGGAAGTAATGAAAAATTCAAACGATTATGTTGGAATTCGCAATTCGTATCCGCGCAATTTTTGGGTCTAATGACAGAAATAATAAAGTCAAGTATACGTATCCTTCAGTTAATATGAATCTAAGGAATGAGTAAGGTAACCAGTACAGGACTGAAAAGAAAAATAATGAAAATATTGCGATAATGATATTTTATTTTTTTGCTAAATCAATTATCCAATCATTATACAAAAATACATACACATGTTACGAATAATTATTAATGAATGCATCATGAAACGACTCGGACGCACAAGATTCTCAAGCTCGCTACATTGGCGCACATACAATTTTTTGTTTTGTGCCATACATGATGCGTTTCCACAAACAAAGCACACAAATGCATACAGCCAGAATAAAAATGGTAATAAGATAAAAATAAAAAAGTATGTGAAAAGTTCTCTATGACTCCTTAGGCTTTTGAAAATATCAACGGGTTTCACTTGAAACATCAAGTGTCCTCAAAAATGCATATAAAAACCTCAATTTTTTATGTTTTCTGTTTCCCCTCCCTTTTCTTTTTTTCTTTTCTGTTTTTTTTTTCTCTCTGTTTATTTTTTTCCATTTTCTCCGGTGTGTACACAATTTCTATCCATCAGCCGGAGTGGAAGATATGTGCACAGTGTGCGGGTTATTCACTCTCGATGGTAAGGTAAGGTGAGGTACACACGCGCAACTCCTATTCCAAAGGATATAACCTCCTTTGGCTTAACGAATGACTTTAATTTCACGCTACGTACTTCATGCTCTTCGCGGTCACGAAGTCGTTCTCCTCGTGGGCTCACGTAACGACGACGACGACGACGACGACTGTAACGTAACCAACTGTATATATATATAAAAAAAAGTATACATATAAATGGCACATAAGCACTGTAACCAAAAGGATAGAAATGAATATAGCGCACATTTTGCCACCATCTTGTGCCTAAATAGAGATTATAAACACAAGTCTTCTAATTTCGATTTTCTGCATCTCAATTACGATTTTAATTTTACGATTGACAATTCAGCAAATGCCACGATAAAAAATTATGTTTGCGTTCAATCGCCGTAACGCGAAAGATATTTTATTTTTTAAAAGACATTAGACAGTAGAGATGAAAAAAAATATATTATATACTGAATATAAACGAAAGGAGAAATAATAAATGGAGATTGTGATGGAGCAATTTATGTAGTGTATTTGTGTGATGTGTACAGGGTGAAAAATTAATGAGGATAGGAAAATTGTTGAAGACTCAATAATCAATATGAATAATGTACTCATGTTTACATGTATACACGCGTATGTATACAATTTTATTCCATTTTATATTTTTATTTATCTTCGTTGGATCTCTTGCTTCAATCTATAATGTTGGCCGTCTGTCTGGCTTTTGCCAGGTGGATAATGCACCATACCCCATCAATATTCGAGTGGAACCAATATCCGACGCCAGTGGGAGGCGTGCCTGGGTGAAATTACCATATGGGCCCCATACGAAACGATATGGAAATGTAAAACTGAAAAACAACCAAGCTCAAACAAACCCAACGATATGTATATATATATATGTATATATATGTATACACCTATAATATTCTGTGTGGATATATATGTGTGTAGATTCTTTTGCGCCTCTTCATGTGTCAACCACTGAAGTTGTGTATATAGGTAAATACACACGCACACACGTGCCACACGAAAATGTTGGTGGTTGTTGTTTGGTATATACATGTGTGAGGCTCTCAATACCTCCTAATTTTGAACCTGTTGGAAACTTTTTCTTTCTGCATCACAATGAAAATGGTTCATGAATATGAAAGAGTTGAGAGAATATTGGTACACTAGAGCGTTGTTGGGTCTCACAAAGAGGTTGGAAATGAAAATAAAAATAAAGCGAGAGGGAAAGAATAAAAAAAATATATACATACCAAAAGAGGATGAATATACAGCTAAAATAAAAAAAACGATGTATATATAGTCACTGGTGAAAGTTATATATACTAGATAGTAAAAATTCGCGTCGCGCTTTAGCTTGTTAGGGTGAATTTGCATGAAACCTATATTCACATAGAATAGTCTATCTTTGCTACGTAGACTTTTGTCATGATGAGACACGGCACAATGTGGGTGAGAGATACAACGAGAAAAGAGAAACGAAGTGGGGATAAAATTTGCCAAGTGCAGTTGGTGCACTGAACCGATAACTTTATCATGTCATCGTAACAGGTCCTTGGTTCAGGCATCTCCACGTTTATCTCACCGTTTCCCTCGTTACGGCACGCTGCTGGGATTAGTGAAGTATACCATACAGAAGAAAGAGAGCGAGAGAGATAATGGATAGGTTAGGTGTTGCTTTTGGCAGGATATTCGAGTGGCGCTATCGCATTCTGTAAATTCACACGATCCCGCATCACCAAACTTGATAAGTACAAATACTGATGAAGGTAAAATAAAATGAAATAAAAGAAGATGTATTTATAATAAGAGATAAGACGATTTGTCGCATGGCCCACGGCAATAATTTTCAAAAACATTGGCTGAATATTTATAAGTTACAGTTATCATTATCAGTATCAGCCAATTTACATGCAATGGCTTGGGGTGTATACATCTGTGTATTTTTTATTTTTTTTCATATTTTTGTCATTTTGCTCGAGGACACTCGATCGACATTTTCCAACAATCCACATATATATATATATATATATGTGTGTATGTTCTCTACTGGTTCCTCCTCTTGCTGTTCGTGTATGCTCTTGTGTATTTCTCCGGCACACAGTGCAATCAGAAGCAGATGTTTACCCAGCCTGATTAGCGTTGTTCCACCGATACAATCCTACTGATGAATAAAGCATGTCTGGATGAATGTGAACAAGCATATTTTCTTTACTGCCTTTTATTGTTTTATTTTTGCTACAATATTCACATGAGTAATGAAAAGTACGCGTGCTTTGTTTTATTTTCTTCATAGCATTGTTTATTCTTCGTTGAGGTCTATCATTTATTGTTTTTATTTCTTTTTTTTTTCCTTATTGTTCATTCAGAAATTATAAATAGTACTGTTAATTAATAGATAAATTGTATATACATTTTACGTTGTGGAAATAAACGTACGTATTGAAAATGATTATAAAACTGTAATTGCTTGGTCAGGTGATATAATAAGCAGTTGTTCATCGTTATTTATTATCAATAGAACTATATTTCACTTTGAATTTCTACTAATCCAGCAAATATATTTGTGGTCGGTCATATATTCAGTAGATAAAACAGATTTCATTGGCTAACGCGTCGATATATTTTCAAGAAGTAATTTTAATCATTTCTCCTTTACCGACTTGGGCTGTGCTTGAACCCTACCAAATGGTAGATGGCGGCAAAAGCAGATCGACCGCTGTCAAATGATAACAGACTTCGATGATTTAATGAAAGATGGCGCCACTTCTGAAGTGAACTTTGACAAGGGATATAGGTTTTGCAATAGTTCGCCCCTGCCACTGTCGCTTCTTTTTTCACTTTCTTTATTCAAATATATTTTTTTTACTGCCATTCAACGATGCTTCGCATTATTGATGAATTCACACTTGCAATAGTCCCTCAATATATTGTCATTCTATTATAAAAATGAATTTTCATAGTGGAAAATTATCGAATATTTTTGCATAAGAATCACTTTGAAATGCAATCGTGATCATTTTCAATTTTATTAAATTTTTTTTCTATATTTTTATGTGAACCCTCGTTAAGTTTACTCGAGCGTCTCGAGGAATACAAATGGACGAGTGGTGACGAGGGAAGGCGACAAAGAGACGATTATCGACAAGCTCATTCTCACATTTTCCTTTGATCGTTGTACAACGTCCTGCGCGCCCACTTTTCCTCTTCTCACCGCCATTCTTTTCACTTTCACTTATTTCTCACACAACCGCATCCATAAGCAGCGAATGGCGATAATTGTTTCGCACCCTACAGGATATTCTACAAGCTCTTTATAATCAAAGCTCTTTATATCTATATCCAAGCGCAGTGTGCGTCGATACACCAATGTTATTCAAATTAATTCCCAACTATTTTCCAACGGTTATTATCGTGACGTTGATGCTAATAGCTGTAACAATGTTTAATCGCTCCACTAAGTTGAAGAGATTATAAAGTTCATGTGATACTATTGAAGAAAGTGAGAAAAAAAATTTCCCTGTAACAGCGGTGGCTGACCTATACATACTCTCTTTACTATAATGCCTGACTAATATTACACCAATTCCACTTGTTACGTATTTATCCATCGCAATAAATTTTTCTATCCACAACATCTAATTCAATTAAATATTTCCACAATGAAATAGCCAGACTAGCTCCTTTGTACATAGAATAACTCTTCAAAATATTTCCAATTCCATTATTCCGAGTGGATATATATTTATATGTGTGTATATATATACAATGCTTGTATATATATAAGGTATATATTTGTATGCACGTCCGCATGATGGACGGGTGTCTGTGGCAGCGTGTGTTATTTTGCGAAAACGGATCTATTTCGGAGAGGGTGCATGACCCCCTGGCCTCTGCTACGAGTGATGTGTGCATCGAATACAAAGGCGTCAGTCCGGTTTATGGTTTGCGGTATGGGGGGCGGCCATTGGTACTGGAATATGTTTGTCGAGGGTCCCACACCCACGAGGGAGCCGTCGAGAGGGAAAATCCATGCTAGTTGGTTGCCAGTCGACCTTTGCCAACGTCACTCTATACTTTAGACGTCTACATGTGCTCTCCATTCATTGTGAATCCGATGCTCCTTGTCCTTTTGTATCGCTATATTTTGCGTCTCCTTTCACCTCCTGACATTTATAAGTGGATGAATTATCAATATCTACTTCACTTTGCATACTAATGTAATAAGACGAGTTGCATTATACAGTTACACATACATATAAATGAGCATATAATTTATTCAGACTTTTGTCGAGAATCGAAGTAAACTATAACTGACAGTTCGTATTCGCTTACACGATAATTTTATGTTTATTTTCCATTGGTTGAATCTCCATGTACGACACATTCAATTTTTATTTCTATTCATCACAAGTACGCCAATTCACATCCCCTTTAACTTTTCTCTTATATCTCTCGCTCTTTCTCTCTCTCTCTCTCTCTCATACTCCGACATTATAGAGTACCTTTCTTCCGGAACGTTGCACCGACAATCGTATTCTCCGTTTCGTTTCGTCCACCGTTTTTTCCCATTTCACCGGCCACATTCAAGTTCCTTCAATCTGGCCACCGGTGTCCAACGAACGAGGTACGCCCCGTTCAGATTGGAAAATGTTCTCGCTAAGAATTCTCAATGCAACGCACGATCGATATTCGTACACACTCTCGCACACACGTATATGTATATATGTAAACTTTGATACATGCATACATATATGTGTGCATGAGCATATCGTATATAACCAGCAGTACATAACTATATGGCGATTGGACCACTTTCTGAATCCTTTGCACAGCCGTCCACATGTATGTATGTATATATAAGTAAATACATATGTGTGGATACTCCGAAAGCTGCCATGATGTTTGTATGTGCCGTTTTATATATAGGTACTTGATGAAAGGTTAGTACGCTTTTGAGACGAAAGTAGTTTCTTCTGATTGAACAGAGCCGCTCGCTCGGACTGTGAACATGCGATAGCTTCTTGAACTCTATATCAATTGATCGTACGCGTTTGAATTACCTCTCTCGAAAAAAGTCTTATTAATGTCAGCAATCCGAAAAAGTGGAAAAATAATTTTATTTACATTTTCTTTTATATATTTCATGTTTATTCTATATTACCAGTATTATTATTATTATTTGAAAACTTGTGCCAGCAGCTGCAAAAAGATCTTTTCATTTTCTGTTACAATATATATATGGACTCGAGTCATCGTGTATTGATACAGGGGCAAATGCACGAAATGCAAGAACATTTATACAATAACTTTAATCACATTGGCGTTTTTATTCACGCATGTGCGTATGTGTGCGTGTGTAGTACATATGCAGAGACGTCTGTCGCTGAGCGTTGTCTAAATGTTCTATATTGAAGGATCATAAAATCTGTAGCTTTTATTACCGCGTCAGATTGAAGGGTAGAGCTATATAAGAAACAGAATTCAGAGTTATAGAATAGATAAAAGAGATGACAGTACGTATGTATGTATGTATGTATGTATGTACGTAATAGAAAAAGAGGATACTAGCGGGTGAAAGTAAGGACGCCAGCATTTCGGTATATACATATAAAAGTTGAAGTATTCGTTCAGTAGTACTGTATACAGTGTGAGTGCGAAATGTTGGAGCATAAAATACATATCTTAAGCCGGTGCTAATCCAAAATTTAATTAAAATTTGATCCGATTTTGTCTGATACGCACAAACCAATTTTCACACTTCTATTTCATTCATTGAATAATTCGTATTTCGTTCGCAATAGACTAAGGATCGTTTGTTAATATTTGTTTATTTCTATTTCTTTCATTTTCATCCATTTTTGAATTGGTTATATGATACAGAAAAAGGCGACATCGCTCTTTCTGTATCTCAAATAATTGAAAATTTATTTGTTATTTGCCAAGTATTACTGGACACGTATACATCTCTCACGGGACAGAGGAATCAAGAGCATAAAATGTTTGGGGAGGAGTCGGAGGAAAAAAAAAATGGTATACAATTTTTGTTTGACGGAAGTGAGATCAAACGGAAAATTGGCTGCCATCTTGATCTGCTTCTGGATCACCGTCTTCTCCTCGTCTTAAAGTCACAAAACTTTGGGGAAAATATTTTTGGACGTTTGTGTGTATGGTTTTTACATTGCACTGTCGATGATATTTTAACTCATGCGTCACTTGCTCATTCAAGATACATCAAAAGACTTTGCGGATATTAAAAAACAAATAGATACAAAAGTAGACGCATAATTTTTTTTTTTTTTTTCAAACACAAGTCAATCAAAACTCATAAGATCCAAACGTTCAGTACAATTTTAACCATCATTTTTCAATCGCTTTAGCTCTACTGGAATCTTCAAATGTTTCAAAAGCATGTGTGCGCCAGAGAGGATTTTAAAGTTTCTTGATGCTTTGCCCAACGTATGCTTCATAGTTTATAACCAAGGGGAATTGCGTTGAGTTGAGAGGCCAGAGATGTGGACCACCCATTGAGGGATATAGGAAGACGCGTGGCAGCAGCTAGTGGAAAATACTTATATGTATAGAGCGAATGAGGGAATAGTGGATTTCGTTCGAGGATATATACGAAAGGGGGTGAAATCATGGGGCGTGGGAGAGCCAATCCATCAGAAAGTGCTGCTGCTAGCTGCCACCAACAGACCTTCCACCCCGCCGCCAACTTTAACATGAGAGTTACCAGCTCCCCGTCTCTGTGTCTATCGGCTCTTCCACCACTTCCTCTCCACCACGACCCAAAACTTTATTGGACCTGCGTCCTCGCTCGCTCACTCGGTGTCTATAGATGCAACACCTCGTTGCTTTTTCGCTGTCAGTCAGATGCAGCCGACTAGCTCTTGCACCAAACGTTTTTTGTCTTGTTGCATGAACTAACTTTGAATACGCTTTTTTCATGAAAAAATAAAAACAAAACAAAACAAAACAGAAAACAAATAATAATAAAACCAAAAGACCTCAAACAATCATCGAGCATTTCCACAACATAACTTGCACTACATCAAGCCAATTTAATTGCAATTACATTACTCATTTAAATTTATTCAATTAACTGTTGTTAAATATATAGACGTTTATAATTAACAATCATGTATTAGCATATGATGTATATAATTCGCTTGAGTTAATTTATTATATATTTCAACATCTCGCCATAACAAATTGCAACTGATCCAATATAGGGAAGTTTGCTTCAGGGCTATATTCTCAAGTATCCAAATCACACGAGAATCGACAATGCAACTTCAACTATCCGGGGACTACCCGTAGCTAAATTCTGTTTTGGAGAGTCATACGATTTAATGCTATTCATGGAGATGAAGAAATGAGGCTTAACACTTGGGTGTTAAATAAGGGGGCGTGTCTATACAAAAAAGAAGTAGATCGTAGCGATAAAAGTAGCAGAACTATACCACGTTGATGAATAAACACCGTGAATGTATATGAAAACCCGCAGGAACTTATAGCATTGCATTTACTATACATAGCTTCATCATCTGTAACTTGCGTACTGGATATCTTACTTGTAACCCTCAAGCCCATGAACCAAGCTTCTAATGTCGTTTTGTATATATCTATATTGGGGATGTTGGTCACCCTAAACATATGTAGGGAGATGAACGAATAGAGATTATCACGTTCAGTACTTGAGAGCCACTGGCAATAATGAGAAAATCGCTTGAGGGTGAAGTTGTATTTACATCCGATGATATAGCAATAATATATAGCACTATATTATTTTATATCTCAATATAAATACCGAATTTGTGAGATTGAATCTTGTGTGAATATTCAACAAGCCATAAATGAATGCCATTGGGAGCTAGAATGCAATTTACATGGTCGTATTTGGTGCTATCTGTATGTACTGAAATGTATACAGGAGTGATATTAATATATTCCATACCGGATGTAAACTTTGTGGTTACTCAAGCGGTCTTAGATACATGTCGATATGAGTGGTATATAAATTGTGAAAGGCCATAAGGTACAGGAGTTGCTGCATAAGAAGACGATGGGATTGCGTCGGCTCGTGGCACTGCAGTACCAGTCGACTAACGGTGAATATACATATACACCGGTTGGAATTATTAATCACAGCCGGGATTTCATAATAAAGCTCCGTTTAAGCTTCGCATACACAGTACATCGTTTATTACTTGCTCTGATGCAGCAGCTCAGATGCTTTGCTGCGGAAATATACTCACCATCTTATATTAACGTCTTTCGTATTATTACGCATCATAGAGACGCAAAGAAGAACTGTGTTTTCACTACTGTCTACAGTATACAGATTTTAATAAAAAATTTGAATAAACATATCGCAAATTGTATAGTGACGATCAACAATAGTATATGTATCAAGTGTATTATTAAATTGTAGATTATTTATGTAAAATTGAGAAATGAATAAATAATTATGTTTTTTTTTCTTCTTTTTTCTATTCACTTTTGTTTTTGCTATTAAAACGTGTTCATCTCCAATTTCCAGTCCATTCAACTCGTCTCTCTTTCTGCTCTGTCAAACCTTAATGCTTTTATACCGAATTTCGCGTATATACACAACTATCTCACTCGCACTTCTTATTTTCACAGAGGCGTCTAGCTCCAAGCGAATTGCGTAAAATCCCCTTTGACGTATATGGCATGACACGACCCTTAGGAGAGCCAAAATAGAGTTTAGCAGGTATACTATATACCCTCTCACATCGTAAATGAGACACAGGATGCTTTGGTGCGTTACGCAAAGAGGATCTTGGTTTTGGTTGGGAAAACATCTACGCTCCTTTCTCCCTTCAATTTGCACCCTTATACATCCTTTACACTCAGCCCCGACCTTTTCTCGTCATTCTCCATCTCTTTATCTCTCTTTAACTAACATTTAATTCTCATTGGCAGGCGCTTTTATATCACCTTTTAACATATACCAAACCCACCATGTCTCTTCTACATCTTGTAGCAGCATTATAAAGAATTGTGCATCCTACAAAACTGTATTTTGTTATTTTCTTTTTAAATAGCGGCAAAAGCCGCAGAGCGTGGCACGCGTCGTACGCACACCATGCACGTGACACAGGCAATGGGGGCAACATCGATTGTGGTAAGGGCCGCCTGCTTTGCACACCCTTCAGTTAAATTGAAGCAGATCTACGTATTGGCAAGGGTGTGTATGTGTATGTGCGACGAGGACGTGGGTCAGGGCCGTTCAGGGTGCAAGGGATTACAGGCTGCCACAGTAATTGCTTCTCGCAATTTACCCGCCAAATCCCGATTAACCGGTGGTGAACCGTTGCCTCACCACGCAGCATGTACACCAAATTCAGAAACAGCATCAACGTTGCATTTTCGTTGTAGCAATAGCCGCGTGCAAATATACCAAGCGATCAATGTAATTTGTGGCGCTTTTATATTATTGGTGCTATTCCAATTCGTGTATCAACTTCGATTGATTCAAGTATCGATATTATAATTCATTCATTCATTATTGCTGTAATTATTTCCTATTTAATTTAACCTTCACTTTCGAATAATATTAGTAAATATGATAATTTAGGTTCTTGGTACTTGATATAATCATTTGGATGGATATATGCGATTTCCAGCCACCATCATTGACTCTCAATTCACCAGGATTAATAAGGTGGATATCGTGACATGGTATATAGCATACATATAGCATGCAGCGAGTAGATGTCAAGGATATATATAGTTAGACGAGAGCAAGTTCCGGGTACAGAGCACGGCATGTCGCTGTTCTCACGGGAGAGACGAGCTTCTTGGATATAACACTGGGGATATCAGAGTTACGTAGGCCGTCAGATTAGGATTCACCCTCAATTCCCATTTGCCGCCCCTCGACTCCATTGGTATAACTGTGGTGCGAGTGCGGGTAAAGGTGGCGGGTTGAAAGGGGGATACATCAGCTCAAGAGAAGATAGAGAATGAGACAAAAAGTGAGAGGGAAAATAGAAGAGAGTGAGAGAGAGAGAGAGAGAGAGAGAGAGAGAGAGAGGAAGAGAGAAAGTGGTGGCGCGACTTGGAGTTCTCGCGGACCGTGGCGCGCATCTGGGGAAATGTACCGAGATTACGGATCCAATTCCAATAAAGTTTAGCGCGTGAGCCGACTGATGGGGGCCATGGCCAATCATTATTAAGACGAAGGCCGCTCAGGCTTACGAAAGTTTCGACAGAGAGTTGCGAGGGAGAGTGTACATATAACGCACGCGTACACGTTATTTCTCATACCAAATCTCGTATACACATTATCAGCTGTTTGAAATGTATTGCTGGATGGCAATTTAATAATATATTATATTTCATGAACAAAGAGAATGTTTGATGTTAATTCATTAAATATAAATGATTTGAAATAGAAATTCAGATTATCCTAATTGAAAATTTTGTTATTGGAGAATACGCATACACACTCTGACACATATATATTTATGCTTATGTGTAGTGATCCAATTATTTTGCAATTTCAAATGTGTACAATTTCAACAATTGTCAGCTGTATAAGTCCAAATGTGATATGTGATATGTATGAGAAGAGTTTATTCTAGTTATTCAAGATTTTAGTACTAAAATTTCATTGCAATTTCTCAGAGTGCCTCATACATTTCTGATGAGTAGACACACAGGCGTTAATTGCAGTCACTCTTTCTCTCTTCCATCATAACGCGAAAGCTCCCTCGAATTCAGTTGCGCAAGCATTAACCGCAGGGGGATACATTATGGTTAATTCTAATTTTAATGTCATGCATACTGAATTGATTCATCAGCCGCTAGAGAAAAGAACGTTTTACATTAGCATTTTGCATGAGACAATTAACGTACCAGTCATGTCATTTTGTTCGCTTTCTCCCTCCCTCGCTTTTTCACATTCTCCACTAAGCTAAATAGAGAAAATAGAAAATTTACCCTTATATGCAATATATACATATATATGTATATATATATATCATGCAACTGGGCAAACACGCGGACGTTCCACATCGATTGGCCCACAGAGTTCCTGTTGCACGAATACCAAATGACGGCATATTATTACCCACTTATATTGCCCTATTATAAATACATATATATATTTTCGACCCGGCAAAACCTTCCACCACGTGACTTAGTCGGTAAAGTATAAACGAACTGCACGACGTAAATAAAGTTCGCGTGCAACATGAATCATCATTTGGTTTTGTGTTACGTTATTATACCAGAAATATATACAGGATACACACAAAGCCAAACGCACATTTACATTGTTACATATACATATAGATGTGGCAACAGTGGCATTGAATAAATAGATGTATCATGTATATAACAAATATGTGTGTACACAAATTGACGGAGTTATTCACTTGTATATACGTCCACTATATCTGCAACTATATCTGCATGGAGTAGTTTGTGTTGAATATATAATTGGCGCGAGTAAGTGCTTATCCCTTTAGATCTCTAGCGCTTTCCATGGCGGGTATCCGATAAGCTCTCAAATGGCGAGAAGAGAAAAGCAGCAGTTCAGAGTACCGTCGCCACTCCCGCCACTTTCAATATATATTATGAACACGATGTCAATCGTATCTACTGACATATATAAATTTCGCACGTATTATTATGAAACCTCTTATTCTCGACTGACAATATTCTTAACATTGAATGTGGACTATGGACCTATATGAATTTAATTTTCGACATAATATATAGCTAACAGTCGTCTCGTATGTGAAAATACTGTTGAATGATTGAGGAAATTGACGGGAAAAGGGCCAACAATAAAACTCAATTCATTTATAATGTCTACTTGTTAATATTGTACGAGACTATGCATTCATCGATTCATAATTGGATATAAATATGTTATATGATTGCTTGAGCGAATGGTAATATTAGTGTGAATATCGGATGAATTTTATTTAGATTTTTTTCTTCAGAAATAATGTTCCAAGAATTTGACTTCATTGTCTTTACTTTTATATAAACATAGCTTCTTGGCTTTTTCAATCTCTTGAATTCTTGTGTATAGCTTCTACTTTCTCGTATATACTCTCGATACACTCAGCGGGGCCGGAAGATATTACGATGACAAAGTATATAGTTGTCCGTGCCGGATGAAATGAAATCGGTGGTATATTATATATAGAAGTTATATAGATAGATGAGAAGTGGTGTTGTATATATATTCCACGCTGTGGCGCCGCAGGGGTATCAAACAAATTGAGTAGAGCTCCGGTCAGACCGGCTCGTTTATAATGATATCAACGACAGCCTGTTCACGCACATATACCCATCGACCCTTCACTGTCGGAATTTTGGCCAAAGAGACGGCTGTTTGTAGTGTTTCATATTTCTTTTGCTTTTACTATTGCACGATTTTTTCATTTTTATATAGGCATACGTGAGTAAAATTAACAAATTCTGGATAAATTTTCTCATTGTGTATAAAACAGATTCTTTTCCTTTTATACTTCTCAATTATATTTTAATTATGTCATACAAATAGTTATTTTATTTCCATTTAATGTATTTTCCGCACGGGGGATAAATTTTATTTTTAATTCCTTTGGGCACTTTTCTTGCGTTATGTGCTATTGAATACTTTTATTGATCGCTGGTTCTTCCCTTTATGAATATTTATTATGATAAGGTTATATTATCATATGAGTTGTGTGTGATATCTATCGAATCGCTTCATCTTCGAGTTGTCACAATACCAGATACACATGCGTAGTATGCGCATAATGTATATGTGCACAGTAAAAAGTTTATGAAAGGGAAGATAAATGTTATGTGTAGGTATTCAATGATAAGACGGTGAGTAAGAATTTATTATTTTTTTTTTTCTTCTATCCAATATACTATTCCATTTTTATATTGCATTAATATTTTATTGCTATCGTCACTGAAGAAAATTTATTTCTTTTATTCTTCTCATCGTCTCCCACTCTTTCGCACACACACACACATACGCAAACACTGGTTCATCCTCAATTTTAATTTTTTTTCTTCAACTACAATAATGAAACTCATTAATACTTAAATGAATTTCAGTTGTTTAAATAAAATGAATAGTAATAAAACAATAGTTTTTATTCGTTAATGATATAAAGACACTGGTTTTATACAGCGCAACGGGCAAAACGTGATGTGCCTCAAAAGTACATGTAATATCTTTCTCGCTCTCTCGTTCTTTCTATCTTTCCACTATCCGCACACATATGCTACTGTGCGTTATATAAATGCGAATGCAATGAATTTTTTTGTCTCGCAGTCGTACGCAGTATAGTTGCCATGCAAAAAAAAAATTGTCTTTTTCCGCGTTGGTCACGGAACGTCAGGTTTTTCCTCACTACATATATATCAGTAGGTATATATATATATATATATATATATGACATAGCGTCGAGAGAGTGAGAAGATTTTTGTTTTTTTTTCCCCTAACCGGAACGATGCGACGGTTACGCCCGAAGGATTCCGTTCGTCGTGGCGACACTGGCCACCGCGATGATTAATGACCATGTGGGCCTTGATATATCACCATCATTTTTCACGCATAGATGGGACCCGCTGATATCTCCGCCGTCACACTCATCCTCGCGATATCATAGGCCATTTTGCACACGCACATACAACAAAAAATACATATGTATAGGCTGGATGTATATATATATATATAAATGTGTATGTGAAG
Source organism: Galerucella tenella (assembly GCA_910591685.1). NCBI lineage: Eukaryota > Metazoa > Arthropoda > Insecta > Coleoptera > Chrysomelidae > Galerucella > Galerucella tenella. The sequence goes on along the minus strand of CAJUYH010000100.1, from coordinate 39,675 downwards.
GGCAAATAGATTCGTATAGTTTTGTGTGTGCATGTGTATATATATATATACATTGGTACAGACGCATCCTTCGGCGGTTTATTAATAAACAGGCGCGTGGTATAGCGCTTTATCTTATACGAATGTAACGAGCCAATCCGCGTGGAACCGCGTGGAACCGCACGACCAACGGCTTCATTATTCCGAACGGATGGTCAACCTCTTTTTCTATGAGTGTGCTATTTTGCTCAAAACGGACAAAAAAAAACGATGGGGATAGAGGAGATGAAAAAAAATAAATAAAAATGAGTAGTACGCACTCACGAAGCGAGCAAGGTTTATCGTGACCTATGAATGCCCGTTTCACTCTGCGTTATTTCTATTATTATCATTTTTTTTTTTCATTGGAAATCTTTTCCTGTCGGCAATTTTAATATTCACGTTTAATCAATACCTCACAGCTAATAATTATGGCATTCATTCCGAGTGTGAATTAATTGATTTTAACCCCTTTGGGAAATTGCAGTAAGTACAGTAGGTATATGCCATATTCGAAAACAAATGAACTTGATATAGAAAAAATTGCAGGAAAAACTCGAAATATTATTAATAAAAAATGGATCTAGAGAGGAGGGGAAAAAAAATTATGGAAAGTACGAGTTTTGAAGACGAAATTTAAAAAGTGTAAAAAAAGTTCTTATCTCCATTTTCTTCAAAAATTTTTTTTTCTTCATTTTTCCCTCACCTCTTTTATTTAACACTTTTGATACCTTTCTTCTCGTGGTTGAAGTGGGTATTCGGAAATTATCATGATAATACTCATGGCTAAATGGGAAAGGACCGTAGAACGTTGCAGGTAATATTACTTTGTGATGGAACTGAGCAGAAAAAAAAAGGAAAGAAAAGAAAGTACTCCGGTTTTCTTTTTTCTTCAATCATTATTTTATATTGTCACACTTTTTTATTCTACTTTCTTACTTCTTTCTTCTATCTCATTATTCTTTCTAGCTTCTGTCAAGTGAGTAAGTCCAAGCCGTCAAAGTGTCTGACTTGATTAAAAACTAGTTTTGAACATCGCTTTATTATTACCTAAAATATTTAACTATACATTATATATATATATATATATATATATATATATATATATATATACATCTGAGTGTATACATGACTTCAACAAGCAAAACATTATATATGTTTAAGTGATCCTTAATTGAATCCATCCGGGGCCTGACCACGTACCAATGACCACTCTCTGTACTGGATTTTCACTCTCTTATACATTGCAACCCACATTCTTATCTAACTGACTCCCCAGCAACACCCTCTCATACGATGGTTTATGATATACATTAATAAATATATACCAATAGTCAATATGAACATAAATGGCAACAGACTATTCCTTTATCGTCGACAAATAATAAAACTTTCATCTTACTAACAATAAACGAATTTTAATTATATTAATCCGACGATATATTTCAAGAAATAAAACAATCTATTGTTCCAAAAATGAAAGTATTGATTTAATTAACTGTAAATAAATATTCAATCGTTAAGCGGATATTTATCCGAATGGAATTAAAAAGGTGTCGTATTAAATAATTGAATCTTCGAACATTCATATCACCAAATTGACTATTCCATCTGTTCTATTAATATTCAATATATATTAGTAATGAAATAATGCAATTGAGATATTATTTTAATTGGATTCTCGCACTTTGCTTCGATTTTCTATTCTATTGCACATCTATATCTTATATTAATAATAGAGAATGAACATAACTGGCTAAATTTGATATTACATGTAACTACAGGTTCATGATTTCTGTTAATTGTTATCATTTCTCATTAAAAGAAAGAAATAATTAATTTACAATTGCCAGTAGTGCATCGATTGAGATATTGGCAAGCAAATTCAACTACATATCAATGCTCTTGTCCACTGCATGACTGCAAAAATTTCCTCTTCTAGTACGTAAACTGAAAACAAATAAATAACGTAATAATTTATTTTTCACATTGTACTTAAAAATTAAATGAATTAGTGGAAATGTCATTTCCATTCTAAGCTTTGCAACCTGAAATATTAGCGATAAATCCAGTAATTCGCATACACCTTATGTAGATACGAAGACGTGCACAAGTGCATTGAGGAGAGATCAAGGCGATATGCAGATGTTTGAATTGATTGTGGGCGTGAAAACGTTTATTGGCGTGAGTACCGGTACTTACGGGCAAGCATTCCGATTCGCTCGTCAATCTTATAATATCTCCCTCGCTCTTGTTTTCTCATTTGCGTGCAACCATAATACTGCATGTAGGTCAGTACTAAATTGGTTAAAGCACTGGCATCACATATATGGCGTAGATATATACATATATTGACGGACTATTCAACTATCTCTATCTTCCCATTATCGATTCATTTATCGTTACGTGTCACCATTCCACTCGACGAGAAATCTAAAGAAGGAAATGATCATTATTGTTATAGTTATTGTGCCATTTTCCATTACGTTCACACAGAGCCACTACGTATACACTCCTATATACAATTCAAATCCATCCAATTAATTAAAATAATCGAACTAATGTATTTTCTTGTACATTTTAATTGTCACATAATAAATTTATGTAGACTACAGTGCGATATACTAATTGATTCAAACAAAAATTATGGATTGTCACAAAGTATAAATCAATTCTGACTGAAACGTATAGTAAACAGAAGTGCAAAATTTACGTGCAATCCGCGCATGAAATACGTTGGTGTAATATATATATATATATATAGAAGATTTGCAGAATGTGCGGTTTGAATACAAATATCTGTTTTATTTTATATATCGGTAGAGATATACAATACATATATTCGCAATATCGCGAGCAATGCGATAACAAAACTGTATTTTCCTCTGAATCTGTCCACCTGTCAAATCACCGATTGAATGATTTAATGGTGTCTAATATTTATATATGTGAACAATGAATTATCGCACGTTGCATACCTAACTAATAATGTCATCGAATACGGCAACTATCTCTTTTTTTTCTGTGTACGTCCTGGTACAATCATATCTACTGATATGTTGACTCACATACTGATGTATGTTTATGTTTCATACAAAGTGCAAATAATGATATTCATATTCATCCTACTGTTAACTACTAGTGTTTATTTAATCGGAACTTAATTACAAGTATGTATATATATATATTATTTACCGATTAAACTGTTCCACGCAATTGGGCTTCTTCATATAGGTGGTGTGTATTCCACTGTTGAGGGTGTAATTTCATGTGAGATCATGTTATGGCTATATTTTAAAACATCCAGTAAAGTTCATTGCATATATGAGTTTATGAAAATATATACACAAACATATTACATGGTTTTTTTATGCATTTTTGATATTATTCTATGCCAGCTCATAGAAAACTCTGTTGTACAATATAAAAATTTCAACAGTGAAAAAAAAATATCTCAACCACTACAATATATCTACACTGAAAATAATTTTATTTATCAAAAGTGTTTTTCACAGTTCTTATCATATCCACCGCACTGCAACGAAAAATGTATATTACACAGATGCATAATGCATTTTGGACTGTCTTACAGTTGCAACGAGCGCAGTCGTCACTCATTCTGTCACTTTGGTAGAACTCACCGATGATATTTTATTTTACCATACATTTTTCTATAAAACTTTTTCCTCACTCACTTTCATTTTCATCTATATAGTTTCTACATATAAACAGAGGGGTGCACAACGGTTGAATTAAGGGATGCCACAATGCTTGCAATGTCTAAAAGGAACTCATTTAGTGGTTGCTAGACGAGAAATGAATATATATATATGTATATATAAAACAGATACATCCTCATGTATACTGAAAATATACATGTATATATTAGACAATAATATTACATATACATTTCGTGCATCACATTTCACATAAGCTTCAAGTCAATGGTGATAGAGAAACATATATGTTTATATATGTATGTATGTGTGTGAGGATATGTTTGTGTATATGTTAGTGAAATGATCATGGCGTATATTGCAGCTGACGCACGACCCCGAGTTTTGGGGTTGTATTTTGAACCGAGGGGTGGTTGATGCACTTGTGTCAGCAAGATAATTGTTATCTTTGTGTCTTCAGCGCACACTAATTGAAAACTAACAATTTAACCATTTATTGTTTCATCATTTAGGTTTATGGTATTAAGAAAATTTCGGACAAATGGTACATGCCCATCACATTTTATTATGTTAGTTTATTTATTAATTTATTTCTTCATTTAATTATTAATTTATGTGTGGTTTTCATTTCAACTATTTATATATAGTTGACGATACAATATCAATTTCTCGTTTCATATTATACAACTAGTATGGAGTTACTCCTATTGTGATAATAAAATAAATATAGGTATTTTTTATTCATTGATGCTTACAATATTGATATTTGTATATATACACAAGAAAAGAAAGGGCGCAACGACAACGCGCACACAAACTTGTATAATACAAATACAATGCCATGTTCGTTCTCCATCTTCAAAAACAAAGAGAAAGCATCAAAGATGAGGAGAAAAATAAGTTGTGGCGTCATAGATGAAAAGTGGACCCAATGAGAGTATGAGCAAACGGGAAAGCGAAGAATGATTGCAGCTTGCATGAAAAAAAAAAGAAATATACAAAACAAAAAAAACAACAAAAGAAGAAGAAAAGTAGATAATAGTAATAACAATAAAAAAGACAAAAATAAATCTAGAGAAGAGAGACGGAGACAAGTGAGAAAAGAAGTCAAGAGATTGTCTATATGTCCCGGTACATTGCTATATCACGCGCAACAGCGGGAGTTCATAAAATGTAGTCTACTACATATATATTTTGGATGATGGTTGACTATTCTCTCGGGCTTTTATATTAGACTCATAAAGACTTTGCGTTGTAGGAGAATCGAGAAAGATGATTATGTTCTTGGTTGTTCTCGCCGTAATACCATTTTTTTTATACTCTCCCTTAACTTTTTTTTTCTCTCCCCATTATCACTCTGTCAACTGAACTTCAACATGTTCGCGGACCTTACCCTACAAATTCATAATAAACTATTGATAACTACACATATAAATATATCTATATAAATTGCTCAGGTAATATCATTTTTTTTATGTTGTTAAATATATTTTTTACATTGGATAAATCGCCAAGTTTGTATTTTCTATGTCATTCTATAATGAGAATGCACAAAAATATAAGAGAACATAGATACAAACTCTCTCTCCCTCTCTCACTCTCTGTGTCACTATCATAACTCTCTATATAGTCCATAACTATTTAAATGAAGGGTCGTGGCAAAGGGATAACGTTGTAGACTGAAGCAAAAGGAGGATGGACGGCGTGCTAGTGTATGAGCAAAGTAGTGGGCTTTGTGAAATGAGTGAGACGCCAGTCTTCATATATGGTATATATAGTATACCTCAGTGATACAATGACGCGCGCGGCAGCCGCTTTGTATATGCTCGGTAGTCTGTCCATATAGCCTACAGCTTTGGCAGCAGTAGCGTTAGAATTCTCTTTTTATTCCCTCTTTCACTCTGTCTTTCTTCTTCTCTCTTGAATCATGTCCACCCACATCACTACAAAAGATTCCCAACGATGAGAGACATTGTAAAAAAGATAGGGATGCTGAACTTGCCGCTTTGTAATCCTATTATAATGACATGATTATTTTTATTTTATACCTGGTTGTCATCTGCATATATATATATAATTTTGCGGTAGAAGAACGAAATCGTTTCTATGTATATGAATAGGATGAATTACATAATGAGGTTGAGAGACGCCGTATTATTTGTCTTATTTTATTTATGGAAAAAACTTGGATTTTTCTGAATTGGTTGAAGTTGCGCGCTGTGAAAAGAGAAAAAGGCGAAGAAAATAATATACAGAGTGTAAAGAAGAGAGTGAGCGCGAACGGAGTTAGTGCAGTTATAGCAGCATTGGATGATACAGAACAGACGCGGTGGCGACGTTGCTCTTGTAGTTTGTTTGTTTGTTTTTGCTTGAGGTGCTTCGAAAATTGCTGTCCGTTACAAATGACAAAACAAGCGGCATGATTGCGGCGACGCCAGCGCACAGGCAACATGAAATAAATATATATATATATATATATATAATATTATACAATATATAACACAATATGGTAGACAAGAGTCGTCGACGACGATGAAACTTTTGCTGCTCTCGTCTAGTTATGATTGCGCGCACCGACTGTACGATGATGACGAATACGAGAGACTCCTTTTGTGAAAGAAATAAAGGTATAGTGTGAGTATATTTCCTGCTGTGAGTACCAATCGGTAGATGCTTTGCATTATTTCACTTCTTTTCCTCTGTTGATATTAAATGCATACTTTTGAAATACTATTTGCAATTCATATATTTTTCAAGTATTTATTTATATATTTTTTATTTCTCAATTTTATACTTTTTCTACGACACTTTATCGTGGATTGTGTGCCATGGTTGGCGATCAGACAGCAGCGGTTTGATATATTGCAGTTCAAAAAAAAAAAAAAAAACATGAAGTTCACAGTGTGGATAATAGAGCCTCGATGACGTGCCAGTGTTTTTCACCCGCGAATTATTGCCGCTTCCGCGGCCGCTTGATTTACATTTATCGTCGCGGCCGCTTTCGTAATGGTCGGCGCTTTATCTTCCGTTATTCCAACTAATTATACTCCCATTTCGCCTATAATATATAGGAATATATATACATATATGCGTGTACTGGATGCCATATACATACATATATATATATATAAATGAGAAAGGACTATCCTTTCATGAAATATTGAGGAAAAGAGTATAATACATGTTCAACACGAAGAAAAATTATAAATATATTAAATAAAAAATATTTTACAATGAATTGTCGTAGAGTACGCAATTATTATATTATATTTTAATTTAGAAAATTGTTAATGGACAATTAATTGCACGTGAACATATCATCATTGCTACTGTATTGTGACGGATGTATGGAATTAAATATCAAGCGTTCTTTATATTTCCGATGTTATAATGCAAAAATTTAATGAGAAATTATTTGACTGTAGCCAATTGATCAACGATCGTTTTACTGATTCAAATATAGAGGCCAGATGACTCTATATAAAACTTGTAAATTTATCGTAATGCAATTTTCCAACTCGACGCATATTCGTTAAAGACGATATAATGCTAAGAGAGGAGCTGCATAAATGCTTATAAACTCATTTGCTAACTCTCGCTTTTGCCTATGCCAAATACGATCGAAACTTTGCTAAGTTATGCTCGCTATACGAATTTACTCAAGTTATATATGATATACTACGATCATGGATCTAACTTACCCCATAGTCATGGTAGTCTCCTCTATGCATGCTTCTCCTACTTTTGAATATATTGCGTAGGTATATATATATATATATATATATATATATATATATATATATATATATGTGTGTGTGTGTGTGCGTGGGTGCATATGTATATATCTTCTTCACACGCGATGGCTAATTACAACATTGTGTGCGAACTAACGGTACGTTTCGAGTTTACATGATATATGCAATCGTGTGGATAATACTCATGCGAAAATCGGTTCTGGCTTCGTTGATAATTTTCTTCCCGTCCCTTATTTCAATCTGCCTTCCTCTCTCCCACTGATAACCGCGATAATACAATCAAATACGCATAAGTTATCTTAATAATTTCGATATAAGTGAAACACAGCGGAAAGTAATATTTTTTATAATATAAAAGTCATTTTGTTTCAATTATTGACCAACATATTGTTTTTTTTTTTTATTGAAAATATATATACACAGTGAATGATTTGTATTGACAGACTCAACGAAAATGAATGTGGTGAATGAATCTACGAATACGTGTATTGGTAAATGAAAAAATAAAAGAATATATAAATGCAATTAAAAATGTTGCAAATCGATCAATGCATTGGGGAAAAATTCGTCAAATTCATTCTTTTAATTTGGTCTGCACTATTTAATTTCCGGAACACGAGTCGTTTGAGCGTAAAAAAAATAGTGGCGGATATATATATATATACATATACACTACATAGTACAATGTCATTTTGATTTCCTTTATTTCGTTTTTTCGCAGTAAAGACGGGATTGTCGCGCTCAATCCAAGCTTCAAGGTGCACTCTTACTTTTTCTCTTTTTCATTTCACTCTCTCGCTTTTCCACAGCTGGTTCCTCTTGCACTCGTCTACTCGCATGTACTCTTGCCACTCCGTTGAACACTTTTTTTTTCCATCAAGCAGAGAAATGGGCCCTGCTACGAGTAATGTAGTTAGGTGAAAGCGAGGCCAATGAGCCATCTCGTCCACCCACGATTTTCCAAGCTTAGATTTCATTTTCCTTCGTCTCTTTCTGCCTCACTCTTTTTGTCTCCGCGTCATTCCCATTCTCTTCCAATTCCAATTCCTGTTTTCTCCCACGCGTGAACAAGATCACTACTACCACTGACTCTATACGTTCAATTTTATACACACATACAAACAAATTTCTCATTGCACTAACGCAATCTCATTTCCTATGTATATATATATATATCTCACTCAAGTTCATTTAAACAACGAGTCCATTACATTTATTTCTTTGATAATAATATCAAATAGCAAGAAAAAAAAATAAGAAGAAAATGATTATATCTCTGTTTCATTCTTGTATTCATACAGTTATCGGATTAAATTCACAATACATCGACAAATTTAATATTACGACAAAGTGAAAATCGAATTGTGTAGGAATAAGCGTTTATCCCGAAATAAATTAATAGTTTTCCTCAAGACCGAGACGAAAATCACAGCTTTTAATCAGACCCTTGAGAATCTTCGCTTGCGACTCCCTTTCTCGTTAGTCATCTGTGAGGATCGACATTTCGAGTGCGTTCAAGTTGAAAAAGTCGCAGTGAACACGAAGGGTGAAGGACAAAGATAGGAAATATACACATTTATATATAGATGTATTTATAGAGAGAGGAAACTTGCGTGTCCCATGAGATACGACGACGTCAAGTTGAAGCGCAAGGTGAATACTCGCGATGGGACGGTAAAGTAAAGTAAATAATGATTAGGGTGATTTTGTATTTTTACTTCTTGCCTGATTTCCGACGAGTAAATATTGCGAGTTTTCTTAAGATGTACAACACTCCGTCTCTCATTTTTTTTTTGCATCCACAAGATCTTTTTCCTCTTTCTATCTCAATCTATCCATCTATCTTTCTGTCTCTATCATTTCCTATTTCGATAGGGACAGACATACTCAACACAACTATAGAAACGGAGGGTAAAGCAAAGGTCGCTGCCTGGATTGGCACTCGGGAAAAGGGACTTTTAGAGTTTTTGGCGTGCACACTGATGCTTTCATGTTGTTGTATACAGGGTTGGAACACTCTTCACGGAGCTGTAGGCTCTCTCGCTCACTGACTGTCTATAGATACATATATATATATGTATTTAACTTCCTTTTCTTCGGATCCATTGGACCAGATAAGAGTAAAATATTTTTCTCGTACCATTCATGCGTGCCAGTAAATCGTTTTACATTATGGCGACTCAACATTTAACTCTTTTGAAGCGTGCATAGATTTGAATTTTTCATCTCTATTTGTAGTATATATATATGTATATCTATTATATATGAAAAATCAATTTGTATATTTTTATCAAATCATTTAGTTATTTTCTATTATGTTTGATATAAATTTAATGTTGATATCATTAAAACATTTATATTGAGTTATTGGAGGGTACACATAACAATTCACAAAGATGAGAATTTAAGCGGATAAAAAATTGTCTCTGTCTCTCTATTTGTCTGTTTTGTCTGTTTTGTCTATGTGTGAGTGTCGATTTGTGTGGTACTAGAGAAGAAAAGTATAGTTGAGTTGGTATTATTTCGTTCAAACTTCTCAACGATACAAATCTTTTCAAGCGGCAATTTTCTCTTTTATTTCATATGTATTTATATATATATATATATATATGAATTGCTACTATCTCACCAGCGATATAATCTTTTTCACTCTTTCACTGTTCAACTGTTTTGTCGAGCATTATATATACATATATGAAAGTAGTAGGATTTTTCTGTTTTTCGTTTTTTTTTTGTAGATTTGACTTTTTCTACTTGATGTTACACACGAGAGCTGCATTGAGTGCGGATTTCAACAGTCATCATACGATTATTTCTGCTTCTATTTTTTTTTTTCGGCGAATAAATGTTCTAGTATTTTTATAATACACATGTATGCATTTCTATTTATAAATATATATATTTTTTTTCCGACTATTTGACGCACGCCATCCAGCTCAACTAAAAATATTTTGATTCATTCGCATAAAGTATCATCAATATTGTGCATATTATAACATTGAATACATTCAAGTATCCACTCATGATATTTAATCTCTTGCAAACTAATCCATAATAGTATCTTCAACTAACAGCGGGACGAAAAAAATTATGATAATTCACTGGATATCGTTGCACATGCAGTATAATCTAAAAATTATCCATAAATATATAATATTGTTTATGAATTATATCTCTACATACTTGAAAAGCATTAGTACATTTAAAACTGTTATTAATTCATGAAGAGCGCTCCAATAGTAAAGACCATATATATCCATCGAATATTTTATAAACTGAAATGTTCAGCGTACCAACTAAATCCTCTCATACAGAATTATTTTTGTTTAAGCTCCGCAGTACTTGAAAAAGCAATACATTTTATTTTATCAACAAAATTGTCAATCTTTCATTCTCCTGGATGTTAATATATTTTGTTTTCGACTGCAACAGAAGAATGCTGAATTACCACAACTTTTTATACATATATCTTTACATCTCATATACATATGTATTGGTACTTATAAGGAATATGTATATAAACACACTCATGTGAGTGCGAATGAAAACGCGATGGTATCTAACAGTCATGTCCTTTAACCATATTTTGCAGTTGAAAAAGTGCCCAGTGAGATCCTTAGGGAAAGTTCGTGTGGAATGTCAAAATAAAGAATAAAAAAGAAAAGAATGTATTAGAGTAATCGCGAAATGTAGGAAGAATGTCCCCCGTCGTATTTTATCTAAATGGTGTCAAAGGGGAGATGACTGAAGTGTTTGTGTATATGTCTATGTATATATATATATATATGTATATACTTACGTATTTTATTCCCTTTTATTTTTTTTTAAACCTTACACTGTATATTCTTTCTACGAATATGTGCTGGTGCGAAGCGTACTCTAAAACTTCCTGCCCCATACGTGAAACCTCATGAGAGTTTACTTTATGTATGGTATATTCTCATATCGTGTGTCTGACACCTGAAGAACCATTTCTACTCTTCCTCATTGTCAAATGGACCGTTGACTCATCCCCCAGTATTTTAGTGTCAATGTTAAGAGGTAAAACAGCCAAAAAAAAAAAAAAAAAAAAAAACGAAAAGAACGAAAAGAAGTAAAATATTATAAATAAAACCGACAAGCAAATAAGAAAGGCTGAAGAGAAAAAGTGCGATGGTGCGGTGGGATGAAGGTAATACTCTGTATCAAAGGTGGTGTGTGCAAGCAAAAGAGAGAATGGAAAATTTGTTCGTGATATCGCGTCGGCAAATGTGAATGGAGACAGCATCGCTAATGGAGGTGCGCTGTACGAGTGAATCGTAAAATTTTATAGGCAAGTCGCGAAGTCATCCCACAAACTCTCGTACAAAACTATACACAACATTCTCTTTCTCCATTATAACTTGACAATATATATATATATATATATATACGTTTAAACATACGTATTTGGCCACATTGAGAAACTTTCACACCACTTGATTCTCACCTGTGAATGGCTGTGACTTTAATTCCCATTCAAAACAAAAAAAAAGAATATGCCATTTTTTTTGTCTTCCTGTATAATATCTGCATACTTGCGAAACATGAACTTTTATTTTAATTTTTTTTCTTTCTCTATCGTGTATACTTTCCAAGTTTAATAAACACGAATGAATTTGCGGAGTGGAATAACCTGGACGTCACCCCCGCCCATGTTTATTATTATTTGTTGTTGACTTCCCAATGGAATTCTTTCTCAGCTGACATTAGCCACTCAACTGTTTGTGTTGTTAAATACAAACCACTTGACTGTCAAGTCGAGTGCGGTTAATTGTTTGTCTTACTTTTAAGCACTCTAGAATAATTATTCGTCGTATCCTTTCATGGCGCTTTGCTTGAAGAGTATATATGCACGTGGGGAAAAGTGCGCTAGAGAGTCCAGAGGGGGTTTCATGCGGTTGGGAATAATGACGGGCGGACTCCATTGACATAGGGTATATAGAACTCCTGCAGTGCACCCTCACGTTCCTCTCATTTTTCCTCCCTTTTAGCAGTACACCGAGTAGATATATAAATATACAAAAGAAGGGTAAATGCGAGTTCATTCAAAGATTAGACTACGAAAAGAACACATTCGCCAACAGAGTGCCTTTTTATTTCTGTCTATATCGGATATTTTTCAAGGTTGGCATACGTTATGGATTTTGTGATAAAGAAAATGATGCTAACAATAATATTTGATACAGCGATAGCAATTGAAATTTAGTTAGATGTAGAGGTAATCAATGTATGTGTGGGATATTTGTACTAACTCAATTATTTACATTTCATTATGCAGATAAGACCAAGAATTATTTCAATTTAATGATTTTTACCTCATGTTTATACGGAAAAAATAATTTTTGATATCAACAAAATGCCATAATCATTTGATTAGAGGGTAATTGAGAACTAACTCCTGCGTAAATATTTTATGATAAGTATGCAATATATTTGTGTTAACAATTTGTATAGTATTCTTGGTGAGTTTTACCTCAAGAAGAGTAATTGTACAGTGACGATGAAGAATTGGTATCACTCTTATGAACGCATGAATGGTGTGTGCAAAAGTGTTTCTCCGTAAATTAGTAAAACAGACGCGTATACTTTCGCTGATATATATATATATGATAGCTATGAGCTCAGCGTGGGAGATAAAGTCTCTGTGTCTTTATTAGGTACGAGAGGGAGAATATGGGTGTAGAGATATGAGGTTGATGCTTTCGCTCCTCTCACTTATTCGTTTTCTGGTTCCTCCCCTATATATATTTTTTCTTGTTCTGCGGCACGCGAGATTGTGCTTTCAGCTTCATTTCACGAAATGTTCGGGAATTTATCATAATTACAATTTATATTGTGCACGAAAATGATTACGCAATCTAATTGTATTTTTTTCCCCACACTTTCTGTTTCAGATGGTGAGTATTGAGTTGATGAATTGGGTGAAATATATTAAATTATTTCAAGTCAGCTCATTTGGTATTCTGGTGAGTTTATATATATATATATATATATATATATATATATATATATATATAAAAATACATACCACTCATAAATAGTTCTGTCTAAATTTGTCGAAGGAAAAAAGTGAAGCGCTACAAAAATTAAATCATTCAAAGGATAAAATTCTACCCATGATATTTTATTTAGGACAAATTACCATAGGATTTTTTCCTCACAATTTTACAAATATATATTCTTTTTTTTTACTACATTTTAATATATACATATAAGTATTTATATGACAGACATTTATTTAATTTTCAACACAAGCAAAATTTCAAGCAATTTGTCGTGAGAGTTGGCGAGACCCAAAATCCTCTCGACAAATCGAATTATGCAGTGCTGTGACGGGAGGCTTTCGAGAATTTAATCGGGTTATGCCAGAATGAAGAGCAAAAATGGGAGAATGAGAGAAATTATGTAAGTGAAAAGGATGAGAGGCATCACGAAAATTCCCGAGAAATAAAGATGGAATATCTTGCATTTCACTTTTTCTATATCAGCGATGCCAAAATCCGAGGTTAGAGGAGTCGAATCAATTCTGTTCGAATCAACTAAAATCACATCATTTTACATGACTGATATGGAAGTCGATAGGTGTCACATAAAACAATCATATACACAATAATCAACAGTTATATCATAATTTCTAGTATATGACACAACATAAACATTATAATTTATTAGCAATGGTGTAATAGCTCTCGAAATTATATACTGCACTTTTATTAACACAATCACTTTTTAAGTCACAATTTTATCTTTAATATTTTTTAAAAATTGACAATTTTCTATTAAAATACCAATAACACAATTTTCTAATCACTTAGAATAGTATTCCATCTCAGCATACACAAAAATGTTAGTACAATTATTTATTATAGCGATATATATTCTGGAATTATCTTTCAATATATTTAAATGTTACGTTATATTGAATTGTTATTATATTAGTATACATACAGGATTTATTCTTCGAGTATATTGAGGAAATGGTTTGCTATGGCACAAAGCAAAACTATATCAAACCATCCGATATGTTTGCATATCTGTCTTGATAGTGAAATGTGGTTGAGGATAGACGGAGATTGCAATAAAACTGAAGCTAACTTTGAGGTCTGATACATGGCAAGCAACATCGACATTGCCTTCTACCTACCATCCAATAATTATTCTTGGCGCATACGTATATATAGTAGACACAGTTATATATATGTAGTTGTAGGTATATCGGTGCGTTGGTCGCGGTTACAGACGAGATTACGTGTGGTGGTCTCTGTACCCACTGATCAAAGGCTGCGGTGTATTCTAGGTGAAATATTCCTACACATAGAGTGAATTCAATATGTGTTTCAATCTGATGCAGAACGATTAAACGTACAATCATTCGTCCATAAAAATTCGTTTCAATATCAAATTGACCAATACGACTTTTATATAAATGTACGAATTGAATTTTAATATATTTATTAATAAAATAATATTTAATTGTGGATTTATATCAAATTATATTTTGTATTGTATCAAGCTTATCAATAGAATGAGGACTAGATCAGAGCCATAAAACGAATTTTTTGATGTCAACTCTTCGTCAAAAATCGGGCATAGTTGTGCCAAAACGATTGTTTTATTTTTATTGTCAAGGTTTTAACAATAAAAAAATTCTATAATGAATTTAGTGGATATAGTGAAAGGACGGTATTAGTTTACTGTATTTTCTATCGTTCTCTCTACACAGCCCTTTTCCTCTTCCTCTTCATAGTGTGCTTTCGTTCTACAGAGAGATAAGCCGTCAGTGTCAGTTTCAGAAACGGCTGGGGGCGTCCACTCGACAGTAAAACGTACCAATATATCTATCGTTTCTACCGAACGTTGCTGTCACTGGTATACATGTACATCTATGTATGGACGACATTATATACATATAAAATATATGAGTATGTTGATCTCTATCACTATAGGGTCATACACGTCAGCGACATGGTGCGACGCGTCGAGCGAACGGATAACTCATATATTTCTCTATATTAATTTCGTATATACAACTGACATGGGGTGATCTCTCGAATGCAATGTTCGTCGCGATATTCCGATGCTTTGAATATATAGGAGTAGACATTTTCATCTATATATACACATGCACATGTAGGTGTATAGGCACCTATATGAAAAATATTTGGAAAAAAAAAATATATATATCAAGTTATATTCTATGAAGTTAAGAAAAAAATAATAATAATAATAAAGTGTGACAGTGAATACTGTTACCGTTCCTGCAAGGCACACGGGGATTTTATACCAACGGCACTATTCACTATGTACGAAAAATTTGTCGAACTATCACCGTTATCGCCTGACTACTTCGATTTCGCATGAATGTACGTAAGTATTCGAAAAGTGTGCGTGTGAAATCGAGCATAGAATAGAAAAAAATTTATCTTCATTTTTTTTTTGGTTGTGTGATTTTTTTTTTCCATAATGATGCTAATTTTTGAGCTAATTCTGCATGATAATATCGTATGAAAAATGAATTTTAATATAATGACATTGCGTTACCATGAAAATGGAAAAACACAGTGGCCGTAATTTCCATGCCCTGAATCCTCCAATTGAAATTTGCTATAAGTATCCTACATATACCACACATAAAATAAACTCCAAATAAGTATTGACAAATAGAAAGAATAGACAACTGTGAATTGAGTCAATCCAACAATATATTTTGTTGCGTGACTAAGGTTGTCATGTTGAACTTTGCGATCGTTAAAAACTGGAATTTCCAATGGTACGCTGGCTATGAAATGACGGGGGTTGTCGTTATTTCGCCACGCGTGCACCCACATTAACAATAGCACGGGGTTATTACCAATGTCATGCGGGCAATTTGATATGACTCTGTATAATTGTATTACTGAGTTTACAAGCCTGCGTGCTCACGTACAAAGGCTTATACATTTATACTCGTATATATATTGACGTTGCTGCGGCTTGCGATTATGTTGCGCTATCGTTGAGATAAGTCACGTTATTGACATACCTAATCGCTGCTTCTTTAGTAATATCATTTGAAACCATTATATCTTTGTGCTCTAGAAAAAAAAATGTATTCTATTGATAAATATCAGTAAATAATAATATTATTCCATTAATAATCTAACATTAGTAGATATATATATATATATTTAATCGTTCATTTTTGTATATTTGCTTTTGTTCTGACAGAAACAAATAAAAATATGGTTTAATACGATATGTATTCGATAGACGATGTGGAAAATACATGAATAAAACCATTGGGTATATGTCAGCATTTTCGTTTAATCAAATTTATCTGAAAGCATTGCCGCAACAACGGAACAAAAAAATCGAGTCGCGTAGAACAAAGTAGTGGCGGACAAAACAGGTCTCGTCCAATCGTTGCATACAACTCTGCACAAAAAAAGTATAAAAAATACAATATGAAATATATAAAAAAAATAACGGCTACCAAAAACTCTCTTCGATCAGGTTGGTTTCTACAAATATTTATACTCGTTGGATTTTTGGTCGCGGTCAGTGAAATCTCAAGTTCCATAACAATATATGTAAATTCATAAAATGAGAATAGTGACAGATTTAAATCATGTTAATTTTATATGTATATATTCATGTATGAATTCTAATTAAATATTGATAAAAGTGTGTTTGAATAGATCTTGCACACATTTTTATTCGCATTACCTCAGTAAATTTGAATATATGAAGTCTCTTCAGTAATAATTATGTATGTAGTGGCCCCTTCAAAATTATATTAATTAACAAAATGTAATTTTTATCAATGCAAAATCTAAAGATCACAACATCTCATTGACACAATTGAATAACCAGGTTATATTGCTTATGGAAAACTATGAGACATACCTTTAACTTCATTATGTTGTGTACAAATGAGACATGTATACATATATAATTGTGTGATTGTGTGTGGAATGGTAAAATGATATTTATCGATCGATAGAAACACAATATGGAACACAGTAGCGTGTGTATAAAGGTGGCCGGGTTAGTGAGAGTTGAATATGAGATCAGCATGTACTATATACTGTGGACTGAATGTGGCTGCCAATAATTTTAGAAAATTAGGTTATCCCTCGAAGTGCTTAGGTGTATATTCAAAGCGCATTTCTGTTCGTGAATGATGCAATACCATAGGTGCATATATATGTATAGTTATCGTACATAACATTGTGTCATTACATTTATGCTCGCGTAGATCTGGTATAGCTCGTTATTTCACGCAAACCACACTCGAGGCTCTTGCCTGAGAGCATTAAATCGATTTGTGCGTTTGAATATTGTAATCCATGGTTCAGTAATACATACATCAACAGGATATAATGAAGAGTAGGATAGTGAATATGAAAAAGCGAAAAGAGAAAAGGAATTATTTGAATAAATTAGTTTGCAAAAGAATATATTGTCATCAGTATTATTTATTTCTATTCAATCATTACATGGCATGTAAAAAAATTAATTACTCATGGGAAATCGAGAATTAATTAAGCTGTCACGTATTTATAATTCCTTGGTGAATGTGGTCTATGCTGTAGAGTGGATATATTTATGGTTCTTTTGTTTTACCTCAAGCATGAATATATATATATATATATATTCATATATTATTCTATGAAAACCTCATCTATTTCAGGATTTTGCACCTCCGCATACATAAGCTTTGGTATTATTATTGCTCTGCACTTGAAGCGAAAATACTTGTGGTTATCCATACTATATATATTCAATTCGACTGTATTATCCAGTGAATTTCATTGTTGGTTTCATTTCAAATTACAAATATTTGAAATTGTAGCTAAATAAATTTTTATTTCACTTATTGTCGTTTTTTTTTGTTCGTTTTGTTTTTGTAAATATTTTTTTCTACATCACTCACCCCCCTCGTATTCCTTCGCTCTTTCTTTTTTTTGTATTGATTTTCGAGTTGCTATATGAATGTTGGATAAGACACCGATTGATGATAAAATTCACGTGAAACTGATGGTAGCATCAAGACTTATTTTTAAATAAATTACTCACATAAGATGATGGTATATGTATATACTCACAGATCCAGACATGTTACGAGCGAAAATTCATTTTCGTCAGACGTACGATGAACCGGAATTCACTACTCTGGTACGAGTCTCGACCTCAGTAGTTTTTCTACTCAGACATATAACGGTCGATTTCCTTTTACAAAAATTCGCTTTCTCTCTGTATACATATATAACTGCACACCCTCACTATATATATCGTCGGAGTTATTTTCATATATATCTATTTGCCGTATCGCTCGTTGAATGAGCTTCGTTGCTCACCGATTACATTTCTTTATGAAAGTGTGACGCATAAATAAATATATAAAATATGCAATTATGATGTGTATACTTTACGATGATTTATTCAAATAGCAATTTGAAAGAATTCACATATTATCACATGTAATTGTTTATTCATTTTCATTAATTCAATGAATTTTGATAATCGAGTATATTTATATTTACTTGGATAATTAAACTTCACAATAAAAAATAATTATCAGTTACTAATAGTTTCCCGTAGAATTTTTATCGTTTGCTAGCGGTTTTAACAGTATGGTGCGTACCTCAATTTCAAATTCAATACCACTACACAGTATAATATTCTCGTGTGTG
Source organism: Galerucella tenella (assembly GCA_910591685.1). Taxonomy (NCBI): domain Eukaryota; kingdom Metazoa; phylum Arthropoda; class Insecta; order Coleoptera; family Chrysomelidae; genus Galerucella; species Galerucella tenella. The sequence continues at coordinate 20,529 of CAJUYH010000100.1, read as the reverse complement.
TGTGAAACGATCTGCGTACGCATTCAGTCGGGTCGTAATAAGCAGTTACGGACCTTATTAGCTTTTGGCTGGGGTGGAACGTTTAATGTATTCTATTGTGTGGTTGCGACGCGGTATGACGGCGGCAATAGTGACGACGCGCCACTGTACCACCAGTCTCACGCTAATTCTGAAATTCCTAGTATTACACCCTGTCAAGTGAATTTCAGTATTTGCGCGCACCAACGTGGAAAAGCCCTTCCGATTTTGCGTTTACTATTCATGCATTCCACACTTTGCAACGATAATGCGCAAAATTTGTTTTACAGCTGATGTATTTCATAGAAAATTTAAATACTCACATAAAACATTTTTTTTTATGAATTCATATTTAATTTTACAAACCTATTTCATTTCTATAATATCAACGATGTGATAAAGACGCGCGATCGGAGTTATTGGTTTACCATAAACAGCAGTCAATAATAAAAAACATTTTAGGAGATGAAAGAACAATAAATAAATAAAAAAATTGTAGAATATAATGAAATTAGAAAAATTGTCAACAAACCTCTGTGAGTATTTTTGTTATTTTATGGTGATTACTTTTACCTACACTCTATCGATTGTACACCAATTATACTCACTTTGCATCGTTCTATCTATGCCATCTGCAAGTTTGTTTTTTCGTTCCATTACTTTCAGTTTAGTTTATTTTGTTTTGTTTCCTCTTTTTCTTTTTTTTTTCTTTTGTACTATTGGTTCGCGCTTTTCTCAAACTGTGCCAATTATGATCCATCGATCGATTGGTCGTATGAGCTAGCGATTCTTATTCTCATCGACTGCTCATATATACACAAACGATATAGCGATGGAAACGCTGACTTTCTCCATTGCACAATACTATCTTGTGAATAAAACAAAGCAATAAAATATATAAAAAAATAAGTATTTATATCAAACAGCAACATTTATTGTTAAACTAATAATATATGAATGTTATATATATAACGTACAAAAGTATATAAATATATACAAAAGGGAGCACGTAATATTAAACTGATCGTTGAGTGGCAAAATGAGAAAATAAGGAAAAATAAAAATCTGATCGACAAAGGCGAGACATCGATGAAGGAGCAAATCTAAGAGAAATACTCGTGAGAACGTCACGTAGCGCCTCGGCTCACGTCCGCTAAGAATCGAGCGGACAGAAGCACAAAGTGTAGTAGGTGGTATACATAGTCTACACAATATATGTATACACATATACGTATATTTGCACACATATATATGTATTCATATATACACAGGCCAAAGTGGGAACGGGTAGAAAATACACGAAGCAACCAACAATATCGTCACGCGCACACAGCGGCAGTAATATAGTTGAGGATTTTCACCCATGAGTCAGGCAACACTCAAGTGCTCATCGGGTAGTTTTAATGGCCGCCGCGGCCGCCCATGTAATACCCAGATTACACCGATACTAATAAATATAAGTCGTATGCAGTACATTACGTAAATAAAACCATAAAGAAAATGGGTGTGAAACTAATTTACTTTTTTCCGCCATATACCATATAGGTATATAAACAATTTCTACTTTAGTGCCAAATACTTCATTACGTCATTTTCATTGCTCTCATCTCGACGCGGCGCCTAGCGGTGGCGTCTCCTAACTACCAAACGGATGGCTCAGAATGCTATGTTGAATGAGGTAAAGCGAGAAAAGAGGATAGATGAAAGCGGTGGTGGTATGTGACAGAGAGAGAGATGAGAGAGTAAAAGAGAGTAAAAGAGGAAAAAAAAAGAATGTGCGGAAACGACGCGGTCACTGGAGAGAACAAGGGGGCGCAAATGAGTGGACGACTGGCCGCGACCGTGGCAGAGAATGTACGGTCGGCTGGAAAATCTCCCCGCTCTGTCTAGTTCTCTCCTCGAGTTTTAACCGCGACGTGTTCAACTGCAGCATGCTCGAGACTATGGGTGAAAACGAGGAGAACAATTCGCCGCGTCGTGAATCAACCGGAGGCGTTCTATGTATATGCGTTTATATCGGAGCATATACATATACGTATATGTATATGTGTATGTATATGTTTTCCACCATGTAACCAACAGTACAGTAGAGTAAATTCATTAAGTGGATAAAATTCATCGATGCCTTGATTGCAATGGCATAATGTATCCCGTCCAAACAAAAATATTTATATTATATACATATATACAGAAAAATTAATATGATTGAGCTTTCTACATATTTCCAAGGTACATGTAAATTAAATTTCATATTGATATTGATATAGCGAAAGGAAATTGTTTGAAGTTATATGTACATGGACGAATGCCACTGATGGTAAAGGGCCACGTATACCGATGGTTCAATTATGAGAAAACCCAGTGTCCGAGCAGCTGGTTGACATTCTCATCGACGATTCAATTAAGAGAGCAGTCCCTTTCACCCATTGAGAATATGGTGATGACAGTTGGTTATGAGTTTGGAATAACAGTCGTTAAATGTCTGGAATTTCCAATTTTGCTTTGATGATCGAATCGACAAACCATAAAAGCATACAAATGCACCAGCATAAATTTAATTTGACTTTTGATTGTTTTACTATTAGTCAGTACATTTAACATTGACGTATTAAATCTATGTCAATCTCACTTTATATAATAATATACAGACAAAAATGAATATATCCGTTCTTTTCTCATGATACTTTTTTTAAATTATAAAAGCCTTTGAGTGAAGGAGAAATTTTGTAGAACACAACTCTGTAGACGTTTACAGTATAAGCCACTATAAGTAATATATAGTGAAAATATATACATAGTTTGTATATGTATATAGAGACTGTATAGAGCAAGAGAGAAACGAGTCATAAATAGTGCCGGCAATTCATTACGGCACACCTACAGCCGATAATCGCATTTTCAGACCATTTTACTGAAACGCCCGGGACACTACGCAGCGAACGGTTCAAGCCAGTGGCATTGCCGCTTCTCCCTGATAATGGAGGAAGAGATGGAAGCATGAACACTAGTAATAGCAACACCACCAGCAGCAGCAATAGCAACAGCAGTAACAGTAGCAGCATCAGGACGACAGGGTGGCTAACTGCATTAACCTTTCAGCCACCCCAACTGGGAAGCACTGGTACCACCCGCGGTCCGCCCTTGTCACACCGCGGGTTAATTACGTTCAATGATTTTGTACGCCGTGCCTAAACGAATTCCAAATTCGATTTTACCGACCAACGCCGCCATGTAACTATCCATCTTCGATGTAGCTGTCCTTGCGCAATTTATGCAAAATCACCTCTTGTTCTCACAAAATACCATGACAATTTGATGGACTATAATAATTTATATAAATAATCAAATGAATTAATTGAATATTTATATTTGGAAATATCTGAAGATACCTATAAAATTATACTTTCAAATGTATCCACACTCAAGATATAATGAGATTGCGCTTAAACGACACATATTAGCGTAGATAACTGGGAGAAAAATATAAAAAATGAATAAAAAAGAGGTAATAGAGCTTTATCAAAAGTTAAGACCATATCTGTTCACGCCAAAGCGCTAGTTTGCAAGTTGGCAAAGAGGAAACTTTTCCAACAGAACCATGTCAGCACCGGTGAGACCTTTTTTTATTTTTGTGTTTTTTGTTCCCGCTGCGCCATATCAAATACCGACGACTTTTCTACCCCGTTACCATCATGTTGTTTACAGCAAATAAAACTACACGGCTGTTTGTTAGAACACCAACAAGCGAATAAATATACATGTACGTATATGTCTGAGTCGCCTTTAATGTCGTGGGCTAGAAAAAAAGATGATATATCCAGAGACATTTCAGTTGATGGAGGCCACGGAAATGAATGAAACAAAGGGAAAATCATTCGCATGTAACTCCCAAGCCGGACTCACAGTGCAACGCTGCAGATAAAATGTACACCGGACGTGTAAACATCCGCATACTTGTATATGTATGCATATACATATCCATACATGCCCATCTATGTCACATAAATATACTAGTTCACTGTATGGAATACTATGTACATATATATGTATCATGATACCGGAGCGTACAACCGCATGCTAAACAGAGCGCAGGCCATTTCGTTGCGTCGATCCAATGAGTTAATTTTGCGCGAAACTTATTTTCACGTCACCGTAGGAAAACCAAGCGATATTTCCGCGACTGGACCACACACAGATGAAGGGTAGAATGACAAGAGGGAACAGGTGGAATACAAGAGGACGGGGGCAATGTGGTTTTATGTCGCGACCGCAAGCTCCCCCTATATGCACGTATCACGCGACTGGACCGTTTGCGGTAGAAAATTATTAACCACGACCGTGATTGCCATTCGTCTGCCCCTTTAGATGGACTTACATTTATTTGTTCTCTCCGCCACCATGTTCTCATTTGAACTCTCGCTCTTTTTCCCTATATCTCTCTCTGTTTGTCTAGTGTTATAAATCAAATCCGATGAAATTATTTCACCGATAAAATTATCCAGACAGATGAAATTGCCTGTTGGATTTATAAACGTGTATGTAGACACAATTGCGGCTGGAAATTTATTCGTTGATGAATATGTCATTTCGATTTCTTCCATATTTGTAATAATTCAGGTATGTATAATCACTGCAGTTGAAATATGATTAAATATCAATGGTAAATAATTGTAATTATTGAAAATATATATTTGCATATAGTAATTCTATTTGATTGTCGACCATCTCAATCACAGTAGTGCACAGCCGACATTCAATTTATCAGCTATATTTCTCGTGGACTCACGGGCGAAATAGCGTTTTTCGATTTATTTCGTATATAGATATGAAAATGCTGCAACAATATTTGTTTGATAATATTCCAATCTTGATGAAACATTTTTCGTATAATCATAATAAATTGCAAATCGCATTTGTTGTACTCTCAATAATAAAATAGTATATAATGGAATGAATATTTTTCAATATATATATATATATATTTCCATATGCCAGTGAATAAAATGACGCACACACTGGAAACAATATAATGCAGTATGTAGTATATAATACTACATTCATCAAATCCGCAAATATCAATCAATGTGCCACCGCATCAACCAAACAGTTTTTTCATGAACTCCAAATAGATGTAGCAATACTCTGACGAATGTGATAATGAAAAAAAAAAAAAAAATGACGTAGTGATGATATATGTTCCATCAATATGCCATTCTATTTGTTTTATCCGTTGACGGAAAAAAAAAAATAATACATTGTTCCAAGATAAATTGTTCGATATTAAATAATATTACAGTCATCACAATTAAATCTCAATTTTGTAGATATATTCATCTATTCTTTTTGTATATAATGTGTGGATTGTGAATAGTCTGACACTTCTGATAAATATAAAAGTATGATAGCATTGACTGTCCTATTGGAGAGTGTTGTAATTCCAACTGTTTATTGCGCCATCAAGTTGGCGCCTATGTCGAAACTCAAAAGACGAAATAAACGTTGTCATAAAAACAAAGACAAGAAAAAAAGATTTACGAGTTAATTTAGTGAGTGTACAGCAAATGTGCACTGCTATATTCATTTCTTCCTCCATTTATGATGGCGTCTATCGATTATAATTTTACGAGTACATTTAGTACCTATACAAGTTTCTTTTTGTGTTGACTTGACTGTACTATGGAATATAGCAAATAAGAAAAATATATTCGCGTATGATGAATGCAGCGTAACGGTTTTCGCACTGACGAATCTGAACGTACGTTCTGTCTTTAGTTTTATTTGATTTTTTTTTTTTTTTTTTTTCAATGATTTGGAAAAACATTAACTTTGAGGACTTATATGTCCGTCAGGAATAACGACAGACGGAAGAAAAGAGATATCATTTAGTTTGCAATATCAAAATCTATTTCAATTGACGACTGGCATGAGAATAAAAAATTTTTATTATCAACTTCTTGCATTAGATGCAATATCTCTGTCATAAATTTTTCATTGCCACAGACGCTGTCTGTAGTATAATCTATATATTGGCACTTGAAGAAAATTGAAAAGTTTTTCAGTAACACCTGATATCCATGGATGAAAATAACAGAAAACAAATTAATAAATTATTCAAATTCACATATAACAATATATATTCTGATTTATGTACATACGTACATAAATCAATATATATGTACGTATATATGATTGTTCAGCAACCCTTGTCGAAATAATGAACCATTATCCTTTTTTAAAAGTCTCGTCAAATGCACAATAGAATCGGCTTTAGGTCTGACCTCGACAGTATTATTCCCCTTCGGTGTGGGTTTCCTCGATAACGGATGGTTGTCGTTCGTTAGTGAAAAGTTTGAAGTGAGGCGAAAAAGAACCTATGTAACATAAAAAAGAAGGAGAAATGAAAATAAAAATAAGAACTAAAAGTGCCAGGTAGAAATAAAGACAAGAGCGTGAAGGACGGCTACTTACCAGGATTCTTTCCTGCTTATAAGAGTGGAAAAGAGAGTTATGCACATAACTGTTGAAAACAAACATAAAGGAGCATATAGTCGAAAAAACAAGAAGACGAGTGAGTGCGAGACCATGAAGGAGCAGAGATTATTGAGTGGAAAATGAGAACGTGATCCGGCTCTGTGTCTTCAGAAAATTGGGTTAATGCATGATGCGCAGCTAGGCTAAACTTAAAGCCTTTTTTCTTTTTTTGTGTTGTTTAGTTTTATTTTCATTTCGAAATTTTTTTTGCTCTTTCATTCATTTTTTTTTTGTTTGTCTCCGTAAATCTTTCGACCACGGCAGCCGGGGCCTCTCGTATTGTGTATTGTTGAGGGGACGGTTTTGCATTTTCACTTTTCACGTCTTTCACTTTAGAAACATTAGAGGATCGTCAATTAAAAAATTCCACAAGAGAATATCATTTTGAAATTCGCAAATGTTATTTGACAGATGAGGAGGAAGAGAGAAATGAGAGAAAAGCAATGAGTAAGTGCGCACCATGAATAAAAATACTCGAAGAAGAATATCACAGTATAGAAAATATATATCTGTGGAATTTAGGATCCCCGCGTTAATTATTTATTTTTCATTACACTGGTTCATATTTACCAGCATCAATTTTTCATATATATTTTTGCCGCTTATATATATATATACATATATTTTTTTTAGTCTCACAGTTTTTTAATTATCGTACTACAGAATACTTTCCTTTATTCAACAATGATGTGATGTAGGATTAGCGGCGGTATCGCGTTGGCGTTCCAACAAAAAAAATGGTCAGTGATATATATACTTTTATTTTTTTTTATTGCTGTTACTTTTTCATTTTTTTTTTTTTCATTTAAATTTCGGTAGGTTGGATTACGGCGTCCAATGAGGACCGGTGGGGACCACCGATGCAATCAAATTATATTCCCGGTCCAATCAAGTTCGTCGCGAAATAAAACGACGGGAAGTTGAAAAATACGAAAAGGGATTGCTTTATACACATCTACGTATACCTAATCCATAAATGTGAATCATGTATGCTCCACTAAACAAAAAGGAAAAAAAAACACTCGGCTATTTTTATCACGCTTTTAAAGATATATTCTGTTACGAATATAAAAATTCAACTATCCTCCGCAGTTTTAATTAATTCAACGTCACAAATTTTCTTTGACATCATATATATAAATGAGGACACCTGAAGTATAAAATAAAATAAATTGATAATGAATAAAACTTATATTCTAATTATTGCTCACGGATAATTTTTCATCGCGTCGCATAGTAATTAATTGTCATGCACTTCCAACCGAAGTGATCAATGTTATACGTCTTAATATATGGAATGAAGTTTCTTGCAATCAGACAAGAAAATTGTACCATTTATAATCTACCACAGTGATCTATTTCTTCATGTCTATTTAGTTCATGACATATAACAAAAGTTTCAATTTTATCGTCACTTTCATCACTTTTATCACTTTCATTTCCGTCATTTGTTTCACTTAACTTTCCAATGCATTCGATGAACAATTTAAATGTTGTAATAATCACATGTATAGTTATATGCATGTAGTACTTAGATGGACAAGAGTTGCACGCGCGTAGCTTGTCGTTTACAGGCATTTTGCGTCGTCGTAAAATTGCATTATCACGGCGGTAAACGCAATGTTCCACGTAATTCAGTTACCACGCAGTAGTTGTTCGTTGGAGGAACACTCTCAGCTTCTGGCACGTGTACTTGCCCATTATCGCTAAAAGCACAGCACTCTCGATTATCAACGACGTGGCGGCTCGTGTGGCAGCAAAACCAAAAACGTCCTTGTGCACTCCTATCTCTTTTGCTCTCTCATTGATCGCTCGCTCTTGTTCATGTTCCCTTCCATATACACATTCATATCTACATATTTGATGTATCCGCATGTATTTCCATACGTGCTATGGTGTAAATATATATAAATATATGTATATATAAAATGACGGTGTCTGATATCCGAGAATTAAAATGAAGATCAAACAAATTCGTATCTCTTAATTGCCATAATACTATTGAGAAGCTTCTCAAGTTGATCAAAGAGTTGAATATATAAAATCGGTTGTGTAAACCCTTGAAACTTGAATTTCCATTGTTTTTTTTCTTTCATTCTCCTATATACAATATCAAAGATATTTCTATAGATGTTCAAAAGTGTAATTTACACACGAGTTTCGTATCATCCGAAAAAGAAAAAATTATATTTTCATATTATGCATATTCAACACAAGCATCCACGTTTCTCACACGCGTTGGAAATTTCTGGTATGTTTTTTATTACTATTTATTTTTTTGTCAAGTTTATGACGCTTCCAACAATAGCACATACATGAGGAAAATAGGATACGTGGCAAATTTTAATAATATAACGCGCGCGTTTCAACTATACAGCACGTATATATACTAAAAGAATTTTTTTGCACGGTAGGTACAAAGTTCCATTTTTTTTATATATATATAATTTTTTTTATTCTCCTCTATTTTCCACTCGACGGCGCACGTACTTACCTCGACTGCCTGACCAGACGGCTTTTAGGAATTTCAAAGAGTATAAACAGAGCGAGCGCGAGAAAGGAAGAGTGAGGGAGAAGTGGAAAAGTGGAAGGCTCGGTCTCACCACATAGCCATCGTCACTTCACTGGACTTGCAATTTTTACTCTGTCCGCATATATATATCACTACAATATATATATATATATATATATATATATATGACACCGTATGTATATACATTATGGTTTCGTTCTTTAGTGCAATTCTGCGGTAACGTCGTACCGCGAACACCGACCAACTCTTTTCAGGGCTGTATCAATAGAGCTTCTGAGTGAAACGACAAAATTCATGCTGCTGTGGGAAATGAGAGAACTGTAGCACAGTGTTGAGCAGAACAGAGATCGGTAGCGAGGCCTGATGAAAGGGAGAGAAAGAGAGAGAGAGAGAGAGAGGATAAAAGGTGGGTGAATGGGATCGTGTCTTGGGTAACTATCGATAGAGCATAAACTTCACAAAGGCTCAACTTTGTACCGTGGTCAGGAGCTATTGCATGCCACATGAATCCACTGAAGAAGTTGGGCTGCGTTGTGGTTCCGTTTAATTTCACATCTAAAACTATATACACTATACTTAAAGTCATTAATATGACTAACAAAAATCATCGACAAAAAGAGAACTTGCATTTGCAAGGGTGAATAACTGTATAGAATGAATATTTATTGCTATTAATTAACATTTATTATTAACAAAATTATCATGGCTGTTACATCAATGAAATGTTTGTTTCGTGTTTCTGAATATTCCATATGTTGGTTCAATATTTTATTCATGAATTTTATGACAATTTTTCACGAAAATCCTCCACAATATCGGAGATATTTTTAATTGAAAATTCGAGAAAAAAAATAAATATCATTATAATTATTTTATTCATATTAAAATATATTTTATTTATTTCACTTCAAATGATAAATTGAAAATTTAAATTGAAATTAGTGACAGATGTGGCGGCATTAATATGAAATATTCTCATATACTTATATATTTGGAAAGTATTGTATGTGATCTTTTATTGATATGTGTATACGACTATTTATATACCTAATATTGAAAAAAAATCCAAGTTTTGATATAAGCTCAGTAGACGCATCCATACGGTCCCTACTCTGTCGTCGTGAATTCGAGATTATAAATATTGATCCTGAGCGTCCTTCAGCCTCGAGTGCACTTGAGGGGTTCTACTTGGTCGTGCCGCATTTCTATTCTCCAAGTTGAGAGTGTTCTTCGGTACAAGGTTAGCAGTGTGCAATATATAGTATGGGGCGATGAAATTGAAATCCGAGATGCCTTGGTTTTCCTCCACTCCGTGATCTTCTCATATCGTTCTTTATCCTATACTACTTTGCATTGCTTAATATACGAGTACGCAGATGAGAGAAGGCAAAGGTCCTACAGGGAAATTAAGTGGACGAGGGGTCGGAATTTTGTGCCCGCTTTGTTGTATAATGATGACCCTCATCACAAATTGTGGATATAACATTGGTCTTGCTGCCAATTATTCATGTTATAGAAATAAATATTATTAATATTCATTATTACCTATACATATATCAATTGTACAATAATATGAATTTGAATTATGTAAGAATTGAATAATAAAAATTTTGTTTAAACTTGAAATTTCAGATAGATAGAAAAATGAAAAAAAGAAAATACGGTAGATAGTAAAAAAAATATATATATATATATATATATATAAATTCACAATACCGCAAAAAAATGTGCGAGCACACGGGTACGACACACCCAGGGGAAATAAATTGAAAGTTCACCATTAAATTTATAATTCATTATACATTCAATTTTATTCTTCATCATGAGTTTTGCCATATCAATTGAATTGTGTGACAATCGTTAATCAAATTTTCCAACTTTCATTGAAATAAAACAATATAATCGAAAGAAAAAGAAACATTTTTGCACAATATTCCTGCGACTAATATTCACGCTCAAATGGCATAAATTGGTTGGAAAACGAATAAGGGATAGTGAAAGACAGACACAGAGGGTGAAGGAATGAGAGGGACGGTGAATGAGGAGGTATTTTCTCATTCTCGCACTTGGATGGCGGGATTTGTCGGCATTGGAGTTCAGAAAAGGGACTGAGTGTATATAGGGGAGGTTCGTCGAACTGTGTAGCTCGAGCGCCGCTAATTCAACCTCGACTTCACAAGAGAGCCAAGACTTAAGCCCCAAAGATCATCGTGGGCTTAGACACCCACTCTGGCCCTGCGAAGAAGTCTTGCTATAGATATAGACTACTTCTATGTCCTTCATTCCCCGAGGATACTGTCGCCTTGGTCGCTAATTCGCTTTAACCGAGCTCTCGTTAACTTTGTTATCCCGCTAATGCCTGAAGCAATGTGCCTAAGTAGCCGTCACATCACATTGCCACTGGCTATTTCACTGGACTTCACTCATTTATCAATTATTGGCGGCGAGCGAGATATTATTTCACTTCGTCCTACTCTAACTCGATTAAATCATTATATATACATCAACAATTAATAATCCTTTTATATACAAATGCAATTGTAACTAAAGTCTCAAGATGATTTACTTGTTAATAACATCGTTCGTTATTCCATTCAATTTTAATATTACCAGGAAGTCAATGGGGTCAATTTCATCAATTGATATAACTAATTACATTGATTACGTGGAGAATCGTTTTCATTTCAAGATTCTAGTGAATATCGCACCCAATATAGATAACAATCACGTGGACATTTAAATATCATATATATATGTGTGTGTGTGTGTGTGTGTGCGTGTGTGTGTATGGTAAGTGAAATTTATATGCTTGTTCCAACACAAGATGAGTGAATACCGATTCCAAAATGTTACTTGCTACAGATGAACGAGGCAGTAGTATTAGTGTACATGTCAATACTTGAGAAACAAAGGGAGATAGAGGTAGACCTTAGCTTGGTTTGTGTTGACCAACGAAAGAGATCCGTTTGTCGAAACAATCATGTTATATCTATGTGTATATATATATATATATCGATATCATATATATGGGATAATACGATTGGAGATGTATAAAGGAGAAGCGTTTCAATACCCTACCTTTGAGGTTAGAGCAGACGACCGACTAAATTGCAATTGGAGCATCGCCATCCGATTAATGACATAGCTCCAGTAGTTGATCTATATTGGCTAGATAAATTAACAATGATATATATACGGGCGGATTCTCAACTTGAATATTCAATGCTATAAGAATAATGACGAAGCAAATTGAGATGGTTGATTAGCAATAATATGTCAATAATAAAATTTAGTATAAACATTTTAAATATGTATTGCAAAATCATTGGATATTCCTGTATTTATATATTATTTTTTATCAACACTTTAGTAAGTGGGGTTAGTCTTTTAAAATACTGACTATTGGTATAATATTTTTATCGCATATATTGGGAAAATATTGAAAATATTAACCATGTACACATATATTTAATTAACGTGTGTGTGCATCGCATAAATTAAGATATCGAATAGTTCTTTTGCTATTATATATATCATTGAAATAATACAGAAATGAAATTAAATGAAGTGTGTGACGCATGTGAATTTGTTTAGTATAACACTACGTTTATATACAGTACTCGCACGGCCGTCGCATATCCCCCGAGTCATTATTCTTGTGAGCTCTGCTGTCAGCGCGTTGTGATCAGATGAGAATCCAACTTTCAAGAACAATCACCGGCGCTTTGTTCTTGGTAATTATTCAAATCAAGAATACGCCGCGTCGTCTGTCGACTCAAGAAATTGGCTTGGAGTTTAATCGAATTTCCACTAAAATTACACAAGAAGTGTCGTGTATATATATATATATATTCATGATATTGCGTTAAATATATGTATATATGTCTTGATATGTATATATATATAACTGTAGTTTTCATACAAAATTTGAAAGAGATGCTCGCTTGATTATAATTTCCAAGAGGACATATAACGTTTTTGACAAACAATTTTACTTCGATATATCTCTATATAAAACACAATTATAATTCTATTAATTAATTGCATTATTCTATTTTTGGTATATCGATTTTGGCAATTGAAAATTTATATATCCTCATTCCCTGAGGTGAATCTCAAGGGATTATTTGTATTCAATGAATTTTTCGAGTGAATATATAATTTAATGTGCAAATATAAAATTATATATATATATAAATCTATGATAACCTGAAGCAATATTCATTTCCGTGAAATAAAATATTTGTGTCTGACAAGCGAAATGCTTAATAGAATAATTTGATTATATTGATTCGTATGGTTTTATTAAAACAGTAACAGTCCAATATAAATCAGTAAGAATAATAATTTGAAGTGAAATTCCAAATATATTTAATACTCAGGAAGCCATATTATCAATTGTATGAAAAATAAATAACAAAACCTTCGATGAAAAATCGTTAGGTCACATTGACTAGGAAAGTTTTAACTCACGACTTTAGAAACTCGGTCATTGAATTGGCAACATATAGACTCGATGGATGGGAAAGTCAAGAGAGCAAGTTCTAAAACGGCCTCGGGTATCGCTCTATTAGTCTCTACTCGCTGGCGTTCGTTATTTTTCGTTTCATTTTCACATGAAAAAAGAAAGAAAAATGAAAAGACGAAGAAGAAGTAAAGGAAATAAAGCAAAGCCATATGATACTTGCGGCCATGTAACTATACTGCGGAGCTAACTTTTCTTCAACGATTGCTGAAAATTTTTCACTTGTGACTTGTATATACACGAGAGTCACATCCATCGTGCAGAACATTGATTTACGGCAAACACGTGGACATTCTTGTATACATGAACTAACACACACACACGTGTACATACACACACAAATACGCACCCTATCAATATTATCCACAAAAGTTTTCAGTTCGATCACCGATAAAAACATATTTGCCGGACTCCCCAGAAAATCTTGTACAAACATCGCGCCGCGCGCCACAAAACGTGTAAAACCTTTTTCAGAGATATCGTTCACTATACATATGTTATATGCGTCGTCGTTCGTCATTGCGCATTTTTGGCGCGTCTAGTATATCCTATATATACACACCTATACATATATATATATATATATATATGTTTATGCCAAAATAACGCAAACTTTACCTCATATTCTCTATCTCGTTTTCCCTAATACTTTCTCGCGCGAGACAGCCAAACTGATGACATACCATTTTTTGTCTCTCGTCTCTTCCTTATCTGGTATACAAGTTTGAAAACTTGAGAGAAGAGGGGTGCGATGTCATTCTAGTATATCTTCCGGGCAAAAATAGGGTCGGACCACATCCACTACGTATAAAAATCTATTGCATTATATATATATATATATATACATATGTACGAACTGATATTTTATTTATCTCCCCCAAAGATATATTATCCAGAAAAATAATATTAACAATTATACAAATGATATTATTTTCATGCATTTAATATTTGTTATGGGTATTAATCTTAAAACTTATAAATTCAATATTGTCATGAATAAAAGATAAAATAAATAAATGAATCTACTTGATAAGATATTGTATTTTTATGTTGATGTTCAGAACGCCAATGTGAACACAATGGATACGACGAAGAATTTAACAAGATGGATATCGTGGCTTTGTGTACTTCTTATCCTCACTGACCGTGCATTCGCCGCCGGTACACTGGAAAAGCTTCATGAAGGTAAGACCTGATGTATTATTATGAGAATTCATTGAAAATATGTATATATAATTTGAAGCATGTCTCAATTATTTGACAAAAAATAAAAAGGTAATTTCAACAGAAACAAAAATTTAATATGTATATATAGCAAACATAAATTGAATTTGTTACACATTAACAGTATTGTTTACTTTGAATTTAATAATACGCTAGATTACTTATTTATCATATTATCTTATTGACGGATTTGTGACGGAATTATTTTCGAGTGAAAGTGGAACGCATATCTCGTGAGTTGAACACAGGAAACAATGATCGACACGCGAGCACGGAACTTAGATAACGGATACAATATCTACACCGGCCATCCGGTTAAGATACATATCTCTTATCACTCTCTTTCAACATGCCTATATATATGTTTGTGCACCTACGCGCCTTTGGAATACTGTAGCATCACAAAACCCAAGCTGACATTTATGACGATAATGTCACTTCCAACAATTCATGTGTGACATTGAGTATATATATATATCGTGTCTTGCAAAAAATGACCGTCGAGTAGTATGAAAATAGATAATTTTATTAAAACTATCTAGATCATCGCATCAAAATTACCTGGATAATTTTATCGAAATTATCTAGATAATTTTGGAAATTATCTAGACTATCTCATCTAAATTATCTAGATTATCTAAATTATCTATCTATTTATCTATATATATATATATATATATATATATATATATATATATAAAGAACATTCTATGCGATTCCGGGCAGTGAATTTTAACGGGTAATGGTTGTGGAAAAGTGCTAAAGTCCCATCTAGTGTCAGGAAGTAACCGTAGGACCCAAAGTACAATCGTCTCTTGAGACATTTACCTCGGGTTGATATTTAGAGTTTTTTTTTTACTTCCCCTTCTCTCATATCTACGGCGGCAAAATACTGGTCGCTCATTCGCCATTCTTAGTTAACTAATGATTCAAAAAGTATTGTATCGTTTTGGATATAACATGGAAATTCGGATTCAGGATGGTCACAAATATTGTCATGCTATTCGACGGTCATTTTATGTAAGACAGGGTGTATATATTATTTTAATGCTTAATGTGTTGCTATTAATAAACATTTTAAACTGAATTTAGAACGTCACACGTTACACACAGATATAGCTATTCAATTGATGTTCATCACCTTTTTCCATTCAGATATAGCAAGTATAAAGTATTCTTTTCGATATAAGAAAGTCGTTGATTATTTTCTATAAATACTCAATTTATAACTATCACCAGTTCTATTATTCTTTTATTTTTCTTGTCTACATTTTCATACCTCATTGCTGTACACAGGGAAGATAGAAATCAGAATATTTTGTATAAAATATTTGCAGTTAAACTCTCTATATATAAATACTATTAATTGCGAATATAAGTCGATATAAGTTCATATTTTCGGTTCTGACGCGCGTCAGTGCACTCAATTCTCTCTTTAATTTGTCATGAAATCAATTCTCTATAGTTTCAATATTTTATCCAATAGCCACCGATCGTATATTCACAATAATAAAGTTGGCATTACCTTCATATATGTTTATAAACATTCACATAATATTTATAGATATAATTATAAAAACTTTCCAACAGTATCATACAGCATTTAACTATATTTCTGAAAAAAAAGAAACGTATTTATTGAGATTAAATAGGCTGATCAAAAATCAATTATCAATTAATGTGAACTAGGAAGTGAATAGAGAAAAAATGCAGATAGCAAGAAAATATTATTCTTAAACTCGCGAGAGTACTGATGGGATTTGTTGTGTAAAAATGGATAGATGCAATATTCAGCATCAGGTATACTGCATCACTGCAAGCGAAATAGTGCGATTGAATAATAAAAGCTCAACAAGGACCTTCTCACCGCGGTGAGAAATGGAGAGAGAGAAAGAGCACGAGAAAAAGCTCTAGAGGTGTCGGCATAGTCTGCTGCAGGTGACTGCCGCATAATTGACCGTCAACTCTTGGCTTTACATTCCATTTCCGTCTTTGGCTTGTGTAAATTCTTCTTCCAGTGAATATATATATATATATATATATATATATATATAACAGATTATAGCACTGCACTTTCAGGATGCACAATATTAAGCTCATGAAATAATTATTATTTAATGCAAACATAATGTTAATAAATTATGTTGATTTAAATTGTAATACAATGTAAATCGTATCGGAGAACTTCATCGTTAATATATTAATCGAATACAATTATTGGATTGACAATAATGAACTTCGGTATATCAGTATTTTATAATAGTGTGCAAAAAATATTGTAGTGAAAAATATGAAGTATATAGTTTGACAATTTTGTTCAGTAAGTAGTAAATGCGCAAATGTCTCTTCAGGTCTTGTTCTCCAAGAATTGTCAAAAATCCAAATGAAGTCACGTTGGCAAGTAATGAAAAGCAAGGACACACCCTATACATATACATATATATATGTAGTTATGTATATGGATAGATACTTGGTAAGGAGAAGTTAAGAAATTTTGTTGAGGCGACGCCAAGAAGTCCGTCTTCAAGAACAAAGGGCGTTGCAAAATGGCCAAATACTGCCACGTACAAGGAGTCACGTTTATCTTGCGCAGATTTTTTCTCTTCGACTTTTCTCAATACCCAACTGCACTATATACATATATCCAATTATTTGTCCCAGTTCCACATGATAGCCACACGTATAGCTTCCAATTCTATATTCTATATAAAGACAGAAAAAAAAAGAAGTGGATAGAAGAACACAATAATAAATGAACAAATACAACAAAAGTTTTAGTTGCGAGTGAGTTATCTGTTAGTTTAATTGTCGAAAACAGAAAAACTTTTACAGAAGCCCAATGAAAACTTTCAATAAAACGTACAGGAGGGTAAATAAGTGTCACGTTTTATTTTAATGTTCATTTCACAAAAAGCTATATATATATATATACAGCTTACATATACTGTATATGCTCTTCCACTCTGTATTATATATATATATATATATCTTGTACCTATATACATATTTGCATATATTGTCAAATTGACTTTTATTGAATTCACGCCCGTTGCACTGTATGATAGTTTGAATACATTTCTAGATCTTGTTTTTTGTTTTTTTTTGTTTTGTATTTCCCCATCGTTGCATCACTCGATACCAGTGGAAATTTTGTGTATTGAGCAACTGTTAGTGACATATTATACATATTTACATCCATTCGCAAAATTCACAGTATGTATTATATATGCACCGAATTTCTGAATTCACAATAACACAGCCGAGAAGTGGAGACGGGAGAAAGAGTACACTTATATTTCTACACATCCCAACGAGATATATATATATATATATATACATCCATAACGCTTGACCTGCTTTTTCGCGCCGCCTTGCATACATCCACCTTTGTTGAAAATAAAAAAAAATGTATGACGTACACACTCGCTATATGGATATATAAAAAGGGCACACGTACAGAACATAACGCGAGAGAAGGAATAAAAAAAAAATACAACACGAAAAACAAAAATAAATGTATACAAACAACCAGACACAAAATATTAGTATAAATATGTATATATTTACTTCGACAGTGAAGTAGATTATGTCAAATATATAGAGGTCAAAGTACACAAATGATGAGCATTTATGCCACTTTACATGCAATCCTTTCATATATATATATATATATATGTATACCGAAATATGGAGGCGAGAGTTGGAGATAGTGGAGATGAGTAACGGAAGAATAGTTCATCGGTTCCAATCTACTCGATGCATGTGTACACATATATACCAGTATATACGTCACGTTTTCATCAAAGGCCACCAATTTTCACTTTGGCTTTTCAGTACGACGAGCTGGTCGCAGAGGTGCCACTAACTACCATATGAACATATATATTGAAAAGGAGTATGGCAAAGGAAAAGTACTCCATCAAAAAATAAAAAAAAAATGAAAAAAAGAGAAAAGGAATATATCAAATAAATTAAAGAAAGGTTACATCTAGAAATATAAGTTAAAATAATACATGTATATATCTCTAGTATATTATTCATTCAACCAAACATGATGATAATATAATTTTCATTTGAAAATTGGATAAGAATTTGTCCTATAACTATTTTTGTTATTATTTCATATATCAGTTGTATTTTGTCTGGCACTTTGTCAAGTCATATATGTAAAAATACGAATGATAAAGGGGTGTGTGATATTGGAAAGAGGCGGGAAAAGTCAGGCCATTCCGTAAGCGGTCATTCCGTTATATTCAACGCGAGAATTGTATATATAAATATACCTATCGACATATATACTTCATCATATCGGAGAATGGGTTAGGGGTTTTGCGCATACACTGCGCTCGCGCACATTTGACGCTTCAGCATTGAATGAGAATGTACGAGGACACAAGGTCCATGTATATGTATAAGCGTCGGCGTATAATTCAGTTTTAGCTTGAAACGACTCATTTATATGCGTTCGTTTGATTGAATCTCCCTCTCTCACTCTCTCCTTCTCTCTCGCACACTCTCTCTCATTCACGTCACCTCCCTTATTCTGTTTCGCCCTTGTATTCAATGCGTCTCTCGTCGTCGTCACTTCTATACTTCCATCATTTTCTATCGACCATTTTCATTCACTTCTATACTTCATAACGTTTCGCATTCTCCCATATATTCTCACATGATTCTATCTTTCATGTATCTATACATATTTATCGTATATAGTTACACTTGTGCGAATGCATTCTCATCATCCATGTGTTCACTTTTTCCTCATTTTTCTCGTCAACCCCATCGTGGTTAGCTGTTTCAATTTCCTTTTACCACATAAAACTGAAAGCCGCGCATATCATCCATGCCACCGTTACTATTCTATACACAATCTACCAACGGTTACTAGAGCTTTTTATGCTTTTTCGTCTTTTGTTATTTCGCGATGAACTGTGTGTGCGATGTGAGGAGAAAAGTAAAAGAAAAAAATGAATAAAAAAAGGGAAACAAATAGTGTAGGAAACGTATGGATATACAAAGCTTTGTGATGGTTTATATTTCTCAGTGGAATCCACGCAAAAGATACTCAATAAATTTGTCAGCATAAATATCGTATTCCAATGTCACAATCACCAACGTTCTTATATGTCACTTCATCATAATTTCACGATTTTTTCTTCTACCATAAAATTTTCACTTATAGACATATACAATAAATGTTCATGAATATATTTTTATACCATCCGATAGAGTGTATTGACAAAAATAAAAATAGTAATAATACTGAAAATAAAATTACGTTAATATGTGATATATAGTGCAAGAGCGATTTTATTTTGTTTTCGCATTGGCGCATATCATCTAACGGATATTTATATAGTATACAAAGGTATTGGCTCGGATAAGTGACGAGATAAAAGGTATATAGAATAGTAATTTCACTGTGATATAACCACGGTATTCGCGCGCCCGATGCGGCTCAATACAATTGAATGATCACATGAACATATATATATATATGTAAAATCCCAAATACTCTATACATATACATATAGTGAGCAGCCTCAAGCGAGAAGTATCATACATATGGGATGATATATATACACGTGATGATGTTGATATGCGAAAAGGGTATATATATAAAATGGTAAGAGACATTACACGCGCGATGGAACCCCATCAGGTGTCGATATAATCGAGAGACTCGCGCTCGTCATCA